>JAATLQ010030871.1:23609-71733 GCA_013421005.1 Heliconius erato x Heliconius himera | reverse complement strand
CAGCAGGGTAGGCAGAGGGAACTTAGTGTTAAGACACTCCGTTCCCCACTTTCTGCCGAATTCTGGAGGCATTGCGTGTTGAGTGGCAGAACTCAACGCCGCGCTTAACCTCGACACCAGAGCGAAGAAATGGAAATATAAATTTAAGTAAATATTTCATCTCCTCGAGTGGGGATCGAACCCACAACCAGTTGGTTTTGCAGTCACACCTCGTGCCGCTGCGCCACGACCGGCCTCAACTTCCATATATTGATAGTTTCAATAGGCAACGTAGATTAGTGATAGCGCCTATGACATCACTAGCTGTCCTTATCTTTCATGATTAAGCTTATAAAACTTAATTAGTCTTAAATTATCAATCGTCCGATATTTTATCATAAAAAATGTATAAAAATAGTAAGTACATACAATAACTTTTGATTTCTATGATTGCCTTTTAAAGTGTGAAAGAAGAGAGATAAGATATTTACTTAAGTGACAGAACATAGAAAATCGAATGGAAATCGTACCCCCAACCATCGCGTTTACAGTCAGCATAGTCTTAGGAAATTTTAAACCGACAATATATCTAGAATATGCTAATACATGTATGAGGGCGGAAACGGAAGACGTGTAAGGAAAAGTAACCAGTAAAATTAAAAAAAAAATAAACTAAATCGATATTAAGTAACTCAAAACAAAAAAAGTTATAAAATGTTTATTTTATGTTCATTATATATAGGAAATATACACAAGGGTTTAGACAAATTACATATGGCTGGTTTTTTTTAAAGATAACAAATCAATATCGTTCGCTTATTTGATGCAACAATGACATATTTGCACTTTTTGAACTCCTGCAGGAAAATATGTCAAGATGTCAATAAAAAGTGCACGGTTATATTTTGGTATATACTTGAGAACAGAGTGATCTTTAACTATATTATTTTTGCATACAGTCCTGTAATAGAATAAAAAATGAATCTTCTTTTTTCAGCCCATCAACTTCAAGAAATAACTCTTTCTAACTTCTTCAATGCCTATCGACAGTCGTCATTAGTTAGTTACTTATTAAAAACAGCCTCCAAAAAAAAAAATAATACTCAAATTATACCCAAAAACAATATAAACAAAAAGAAACAAACACAACCACATGTAAACACTAGTCTACGAAACTTTGTAAACTCAAAGCTATAAAGTTTTCACTACCCTTGAAAAGTGTGAATACTTCTATTCTACAAAATACCATCTTACAACTATAGTTATAAAGTCTAGTATAGAATATCTTGCAGTATAATTATTAGAAAGACTCCACTCCCTATGTTCCGTCTCGTTCGCGTGTGTGTCTCTCTCTAGCGAGGGTGAGACGGCAACGGCGCATGTCCTTAGAACAGATAGTTTTTGTAGAGAACTTATAGAATTTGTGTATTTTTTTAGCTTCACGCTGTTTCCCGCACATAGCAGGGTATGCAGAGGGAAACTAGTAACCTAGTGTTAAGAATTCTGGTCCCCAGTTTTACTTTTCTTCCAGCATGTAGCCAGAGAATTTAAGACACTGCGTGATAAACTGCGGAATGTGGCGTTCAGCCACATTTCACATTTACAGTGCGTGGAAATGGAAAAATAATATTCCCCGAGTGGGGATCGAAGTCGCGATCACGTTTCCCGTCAGTCGTTGTTGGCAGGTCACAGCGGGCTCCAAATTGTTAAATTGATACAGGCAAAACTGCCGGTCCCTTTTCAAAATTGCGCGGACAGTAAAGAGTAAAATTTGACATTTTTAAGTTTTGATCTTGACGACGTAAAGCGAAGTAGGGCAGTGCAAGCGGAAAGGAGTGACACTATGTTCCCTCTGTCTATCCTGCTATTTTATTTTAAACCAAATTACCTACTAATGCTACGTCATGTGTCATACACATCGAGTAGTTATTTCCATTTGGCCATCCAGACGAAGCCGTAGTTATAAATTAGTATAGGTAAATTCCTAATCAACAAAACATGTGAGAGATAATCTTGTTACATATTATTTAAGCCCACTTGTTCGCATTTAAAGCCAAGCCGATTAAATAACGGTATTCAATGCGAAATCTATCAATCGTACATTAAAATTATAAGCACATCCCTAAATGGAATTGGAACCCATAACCACTTCAGTCGAATACAAGCACATTCATTATTAACTGAAAATAAAAACAGATTAACGTTGATTTTGAATTTAACTAGCATCAAATCTATTAAACGTATAGATTTAACGGATTTCAATTTCAATTAAATACTAATTGCCGTCTGTGAGTGACGGTTTAGCTTCTATAAGATATATTGTGTAATATATTAACGAGGCAGTCATGGCGCAGCCACAATACGCCCAACCTTAAAAGTGGCGGTCCTAGATTAGATTTCCACTTGAAAAAATGAATTATTTCCATTTTCTCACTCTGGAAGCAAGATATAACGCAGCGTTGAGTCGAGCAGCCAATATACACGTAGTCTGTCTCAGAAGTGTGGGGAACGTAGTACTATACTACTATAATAGTTTCCCTCTACGAGCGATTTATATTTCTTGCGGGATACAGCGAGAAATATAAAATCGGGAACACACCAATTATGCAAACAACCATATATTAAACATTTTTCATCTCATATACATATAAATCATTACCTTTTGTTAATCCCAATTAAACGCTGATCGGCATCTCTGAGTGCGACAGCAGTAACCTACATAAGTTACATCGTGTAATATGAAGCCCTGCTCTAAGATTCATAGTCCGAGGCCGTCCATAGGCCGGCGTGCGTTATAGAGGGGTAGTTTAATTGCTTTTTGAATTATACACTGTGCTGGGCGCCCTCGACTTCGATGTATCGAGTTTTTGTCTTCTAAAAGTGTAGGCCCCTAAATATATACATTTGTATATGCAGATTAATACTTTTCCCTGTAAAGAGCACGGTAGGCAGATGGGCAGTAGTGTTAAGACACTCCGTTCTCCATACACCGCCTACACTTTGGATACATAGCGTGATAAGTGGCGTGGCACTCAACGCCGCGTCGCTCAACTTATCTTCTTATCAGTGCGAGAAAATGAAAATAAATCATTACCCCGAGTGAGAATCGAACCTACAACCGTCCCATTTACAGTAAATTTTCGGGCTCTTTTTTGTAACTCTTCTTTGTAACTATAAAAGGTTAAAAAGTATTTTCAAAAAACATTCGGTCCGTTTCATCATATGTGTATATCCATAATTAATACGTTAAAGGTTACACTAATAATGATGATAAATCAATGAGTGCGTGCAATTATGAAATGTCGAAACACTTATAACAAGAAAATATTAATCAGAGATAATATTGATATTGAAAAGGACAATGAGTCTTAAGGAGACTTCGCCACCCAATTACCTAAATATCGAGACGTATTCACTGACAGAGCTCAACCGCGTTTGTTTTACCGGGGACAATATATATATTTGTTCTCCCGAGTAGGAAACGAACACAAAACGGTCGGACTCCGTTTCACAATTAATAAAAAGTAATATAATATATGTTATTAGTTGTGGAACTCAACGCCGCAATTGATCTAACCATATATAAACATTCCCTAAATTGAGATTCAAACCAACAACAATCATGTTTACAATTTTAATTTTTTAAATCCACTAACATATCAAAAATCTTAACTCTAGAAACACAACGGAAATAAAAAAACTACTATAAAAAAAGTCCAACAAAAAACCGTAGACACCCGAAGACGCCCGACGCGAGCCGATTTCGAACATCTGTCGTCAGCGCGTGCGCAGTATTACCTGCGGCATAGTGATTTGCGCAGGTGGCCACGAGTTCGATGCTCGTCGTGACATATTTAAGAACGGTAAAGTTGTTTACACAATTAATTATGAAAGTTTATAATAATTTGAACTACTTTTTGTTTCCGATAATGATGTCAATTGCCAAGACATGTGGTGAATGAATGAGTTTATATGAATATGCGATATATTTCTTATGTTCTTAAATAAAAACATCTGTAGTTTCATGTTTATATTTTCGATGAAATACACAACTTTGTACGAACGATTCATTTTTGCATTTCACGACCTTATAATAATAAATTAAAATGTATATGAATTTAAACAAATATGAATAACAAATAATAATTTTTAACACTTATGTAAGAAATATAAAAATATTCTGATGAAAATTTGAACGTAACGGGACCCTGCGCCTCTCGATTTCTTTCCAGAATTAAACCAATATATTTTTTATTTTATAACATAAATAAAAAATATATTGGTTTAATTCTAGAAAGTAGTAAATTTTCGTAACCATCAATTAATCTGCTCACTACATATGTATTTTACAAATTTATATAATGTAAACAAAATACAAATAATTTGCCCTTCAAAACAAAAAACTTAACTATAACCCGTTCTCACCCCATATAAAAAAAAATGATTTTTTTTATTTTTTTCAAAGCAATTTCAAGCATAAGAAAAAGAAATCTATCAACTCCATAGGTACCTTTAAATGGTCAACGACTCGGCAAATAGGTATAAGCAGGGGTAGATAAGCCACCCCAGCGGCACACCTGCGTAAATCTACATATAATGTATGTATACGTATACATACATACATACATCGGACTCGGGAACGGTCAAGTGCGCAAGAGTTGCTTGTTGCCTTGTGGACAGGGGGAGCTTTAACTGAGCAATGAAAAGAGTATAATAGCGATTTTTATGTTAAAAATGTTGAATTTTAACTAATAAATGTGTTTCTTAATATTTCTTTAATGAGATTCGGACCTGTTCTAGGTTTTCGATGTAATAAGGAAGCGTGCACTTTTATTTGCAGCAGATCAACACAGAATATGTTTAAACAAACAAAAAGGTTAGGTTAATAAAAAAAAAAGTTTTCTAAAATGACTTTTCTAATACCAAGTAATAAGAATAAATTTTCAATCATTCCAAAAAAAATAGAGGTGCAGAAGATGAGAACAATTCTAGTACAAAAAAAGTTAATAAACACAAACTATATTCATACAAAAAGTTGACAAATCGATGACTTCTATTATATTCTATACAGCATCACCCTTCCTTCGAGTCGGTTATAAAGACATCACCTAGACATGTCAAATGCCGGAATGTAATATAAAACCTCATAGAATTCTATTTAACAAAAAGTATAAAGGAGCTTAGACATAGGTATTGTTAATATTTTACTGATCTTTTAAGATAGTGAGAGTTGATTCATTTGATTATACTTTATTTCGTCGATAGTTGGGTGTTCAAATTTCATTTCCTGACAGATTAAACTGTTGCAGGCAAGGTGAAAGGAACAATTCTATTAAATTGTATGCAAAATCTTTTATAGGGTTACAAGTTGAAGTTAGAGGAGTGACGTATCACTTAGGCTTCGTCTTCCTGCTACCGATAAATTTTAAAAAATATCAAAAAAACATCTTCACATTGTATCCCGCATGTAGCAGGCAGTATTAAGACACTCCGATCCCCACTTTTTGTTTATTTTTCATAGTCGTTGCATATAGAGTGGCACAAATCGCATTTTGGATTCTCACGAGAATAAAGAAATGAAAATAATCTCCCAAATACGACTTTTATGGCATTGTGTCCTCATTACCTCAAAAATACAATCTTACAAATCATCCAAACCAGCAAAGACAAAGCAATCACAAACACGCCCCAAAAACCAAAAAGGCATAACCAAAAAAATATGGGAAAAAAAGATTTTTTCATCGACGCGTGCTAGCTTATTAATTTCATGCAATTACATACAAGGCCATACAAAATGTAAGGGAGGGCCATTGTGAGAGACCCTTTGGTCGCTTTCAAAGCGGTCGTTCAACTTGATCTGCGTCTTTTTGATGGGATAAAAATCTGAACGCTTGGAGAGGACTGAGGGGTTCCGTCCTATATGACGAACTGTTTAAACAGCTAGTTAAATATTATTAAATGTTATATGATATCGAAATGAGTTTTTGATAATTAATATTAATGATTCATATTCCGCACTCTATTCTTTGAGGCCAGTCATGGCGCAGGGGCACAAGCGAGCGACGACGCACAGGTTGTGGATTCCATTTCCACTTGAAGAAATGGAATATTCAATATTTTCAATTCCTCGCTCTAGTGTTGAAGCAAAAGGGAGGTGTTGTATCCAGCCTATGTCTCCAAAATTTTGCGGAAAGTGGGGCACGAAAGTGATGTCTTAATGGGAACGGAATATCTTAACAGTAGGTTCTCAGGTTTTATATATTTAAAACTTTTATTCATTCAGTATATTTGACTTAGTGACTGACAGTCGCACAGATAAAAACTAACGACAAAGAGCGCAGGATTTTAACAAAAGAGGCTATGGCAATGGAAAAATATGGGATTTTTCATTTTTGGTTTCTCAGTCATAGTTGTTATGTATAATTTAATATTAAGATATTTCAAAGCTTTCTACTATACCAACAAATATACTCTAAATCGAAGTCGATAAGCATTATAATCGAGCTTTAATAGTTAGAGCCATGGACACTGTTCCAGAGATGCAGATTCAAATACTAGCAAATAAAGAAAATACAAAATATTTATTATATAAAAATGTTAAAAGTATATACAAATTTTATATTAAATTAATAATTATTAATTTCATAAACCATTTTCTTGCGTTGAAATTAAAGGATTGAAAACATTGATTATGGGAAGATAAAAATAAAGAACTGAAAATAAAACTACGGAACCCGTCAAAACTAAACGACAACTCGATTTAATTTATTAAAAAAAAGCCGAACTTACATCACTTTACTACACAACACTATTAAAGGGGTAGAGTGCACAATAGTTAATAAAATCTGTATTAAGCTTTAAACTTTATCAAAACGGGTTAAGTCGTAGTTTCAGACATTACGGGGTACTTAATCCGTGTTCAATGTCTTTTGTGAGTTTAAAAAAATTTCAATATGAATAAGCATTAGCGCACGTACCGGTCTTGTGGTTTTGTACCACGTACTCGTATACTAAGTAGTATATCATGTTGTACTTTTAGAATTTAATGGATTATATTTTTTTCATGTTTTCATTTTACCAGTAATAATTTACGCTTTTTCCCGCATAGCAGGGCAAGCAGAGGGAACCTAGAAGGCAATATCTTTAACTGTACACGTCTGTCTTTCATACATATACAAACATACAAAAAAACCTCCTAAACCAATCCAAACATAATATATTCGAACACTTGCTACCGAGCGCTAGTGTCATCCCGTGGGCACTATCGGAACTGGGTTTCGTAGCACCTGCCGTAGAAACCGTTTCCCCCACTCCCGCCTCTTTATACGTTGAACACAAATTATCATACATAAAACTCGAGTTTGAGGTCATGTAAGTAGCATTTTTGTAAACAAGTATTTATTAGTTTTTAAATTGTAACATCTCTAAGTATAGATTATAATATACTATAGAAATGAGAATCGTGGCGTTAGTTCCTACAGGGAAATATATTATATTCATATTCTCGCTTGGGTAGCAAGCAAAATATAAAAAAATGGGCGATGTGTGACACTAAAACCCTCTTCGATCATCACTTCGATCCCTCTCTGTTCCCTACCCTGCTATATGCGTGAAACAGCGTGAAACCGAACAAAGAAAAACTTTTCTCCTAGCAAAGATCAAATCAATGGTACACTCCTAGCTAATCGATGAGACAATCATCCAAATATAGCTAATACGTCCCTTGCCTGGTGACCGGTCGTCACTCTGGCCGGGGTCACGGTAAAGTCGACACCTGGCAGATAATTTGCATATAATAAATACATTACTATTATTTTAGTTTCCTTATTTTTGTGAAGTGTGTTCGAGTTTCATTCGTGTTTTACGATACTTACATACCTACGTTACATCTAATGTTCTTGTTTATTAATCGTACAGAAGATTCTGTTATGGGCGCCCATTTTTCTCAGCTTGACAAGATGGATGGTAGTAGTTTACATATTATTCGAGGTCTGGAAAATTAGGCGATACCTGGTGAACAGAGTATCTTAACACTGGGTTCCGTCTATCTACATTGCTCTATGTAACAAAAAGATTAAAGTTACAAATAAACATGAGTTTGAATTCGAAAATTCAAATTCATATATCGTAATTTATTAAAATATAGAATAAAATATACGTAATTTCTTTTAAATATTTACCTCAATTTCTTATAGGCATACCTATTTATGATTACAAAAATAATGGTACAAACATAAAACGGAAAGGAGTAAGTTCGAATACTGTGATATAAATAAAAAAAACCAAAACAAATATCATTATTTTACCTATGAGTATCAATAGTAGAGTCGACTCTATCAGAGATATATGCGTGTGTCACTATAATTGGCACATTTATATGCGCGGTACAGATACGCGGCATCGGGTTACTTGTCGCATATATTACATTTAAAGCGAAATCATTATAATGATAGAAAATAAATCGTAATATGTTTGTGCCATTTTGTAAAGGCCGTCGTGGTGCCGTGGAACAGCGTCTGAATTTCAACGCTACGGTTGTGGGTTCGATCACCACTCCGAGGAATCATTTTAACATATAATTTATTTTAATACCCCGACTCTGGTGAACAAATCTAACCAAACGCAGCGTTTGGTTCCGCGACTCAACATACAATGCCTCGAGAATAGGGCTGAAACTGAGCAACTAAGTGTCTTAACAGGTTCCCTCGAACTAAGCCAAAGTCACTAAAAGAAATTAAATCAAATTAAGCATAGTAATAGTAAATCAAAATTAGATTGACTCACTCGCACCCTCCCACTGATAACGTATCAGGTTAAATATTGATAAGTACGTCACGGCCAGCACGTGTCCAGCGCATACACAAATATGTATTCACATATTTTTATAAATATTTTAAAGCAAACATTAGATTGTGGCAACGGGTGGATCATAGGGAAAAAATATAAATGTTTATTGTATTGAAATTCTATTACAAATGTAGTAGATTTTTTTCCGCTCATTAAAATTGAGTTTGTTACCTGGTAGTCGAAGAAATATTTGAAATATAGAAAATTATATATAAATACTTCTGAGTATGAATCGAACCTGAAACCGCCTCATGTAAAATCACAAATTTTGTCGATAACTGAGCTTCAATGGCGTTGAGAGCAACATGAGGACAGGGTGAGCGACATCCTCGACAGATAAAACTACTGAACTTAGAAAGTTGATATTTAACACGTAGGTAAGTAGGAGCGTAGGAGGCACTAAAGTACACACAAACAAAGCAAAGCTAACAAATAATTTTACTATTTTTCGTACACTCGGTTAAATAAGACTCAGAGAATCTAGGACTATTACCTACTGAAAGTAAATCTTCCCCTCGTTTGCCAATGTATTCCTTATTTTAATTGCTAACCAGATTATATTCTAAAATGGCATTTCATAGTAATTACAATTATTGTGAAATACTTAGTAGGCCAATATAGCTTATACGGCCTACTTTTACTTAGGAGCACCAGCTAAATATAAGTAAGACATAAAATAAGTAATAAGTTAAATGATATAATAATAGAAAAACTAATATTTTTTTTATATTAACGTATCTTGCTTTTTTTATTTATTAGGTATCGTAAATAAAAAGAACATGGTGTTCTCAATTTTCCGTCCATTTCAAATTCATAACGGGCGTAACCCAACACACCGTTTCATCTCTCTAAACCAGAGACTCTAAACTCTACACTACTCTTACAAGAATTAAACTCACAACCCTCGCATTTAGAAAAGCAAGACATTCTTTGGACAGGCCCCTAATAGCCCCCTTGAACGGTATACAGTCAGCCAAGACAGCTTCAAGAAAGGAAAACTTCAAGGAATCACAAACCGCACTACAATTAAACGCCACGTTCCCGTGCCTCGTTCGCTGAGGAGTGCGTGCAAATTTTTCGCCCGGGTGCTTGACCCGAGCTATTTCCGACGCGGGAATCGAAGCGACGCTTTATCGCTCGGGGGAACGACATCGATTTGTGGTACAAGTGTGAAGCGGATAAAACAAACAATAAAATATTCATTTCAATATATTAAAAAAACGTATTATAAACGCAGAATTGATCATCGCCTACTTTTGAAGTCGGTTTAAAATAGTATTTAAAACATGTTATATATCTGAATAGTTATAAAACACACCATTAAGATATCTGATCTATATCTGATGATTTTATTTTTTCTCCAGAATGTAATGGATAATAAGAAGAATGTGATTTGCATATCTCATTATATCCCTATACGCTATTCTTAAAAAAATACATACAAAAACTTTTGTCAAGAGGCGCGGGTTTGTGTCCTACTACGTTGAATTTTTTATACGTTTTTAAAAAATATTTCTTTATCCTTAAATAGCATGGAATAACACAAATGTATATATTTTTTAATCTCCATACATTGTGTGGAAGCTTAAAGATACAAATATTATTAAAATAGTATTGAGATAGAAATATGTATGCCTAAAGTTTAATGACACAGTTAATACTAAATGCTGAATTTTAATGTAAAATAAAAATAACTTATAATATATTATGTAAGTTACTTCCTGAACACTTAAATATTGGCGTGCCTCGCGTTATAATGTTTGAAAAAAATACACTGATTTTCTTTTAAAACACAAATAAATGATTATTCTATTAGAAAACGTATAAAATTTTTAAAATCATGTAAGAAGCACGGGTTAAAAGTCCATTACTACGTCCAAATTTGTACAGGTTTTCTAAAAAAAAACATTTTCCTATCTCACAAACATACGTTTCTGAACCTAAATACGGCAATGGATATTAAAAAAAACCTTTAATAAATCGCTACATCCCATACCTTGCACACGAACCGGACGCCACACTTAGCAAGTTATCCAGCGTCTTTAGTGTCCAGTAAAACACACAATTAAATTATTATATACACGTCGGTTAATCGGCGCACTTACCTGCAAAAAATAGAAATAAATTGATCATTAAATACGAAAACTTGATAAATAAGAACAAAATGACAAATTATTATTTCTTGAACAATTAAAAGGAATAAATAATTGTGCGGTTTTCAAAAGTTGTTTATAGGTGGAAGGTGGAGAGAATAGTATTCCGAGTGTCACTCGGAGTGGTTGATTTATTTTCACCATTCATTCCATCATTTTGGTAAAAAGACAAGACGCGGCGTTGAATTCCGTCGCTCAATACGTAAATTTGGCGGTGCTTGAAGAACAGAACGTCTGAACACTAATTCCTTCTGCCTACCCTGCCTTATGATGAGTGAAGCTGTGTTACGAGAAAATTTAATACTATTTTGACTAATTCCAGAGGAAAACTTATATGTATGATACATGCATATTAAGTCTGATTGTAAATTACACTAATAAATGTAACTCACAACAGGCAGGCGAAGCTCCGAGCGTAACAGTAGTAGGTATATCTTTAATTTTATATCTTACAAGCTCAGGTATATTACAGAATTAAAGTATAATATTTTTAAGATAATTTTCTGTATATTTTACAGAAATAATAAAACTACTTAATGAATGTTATAACTCCTACGCTAGTACTTGAATATGAGTATTGCTTAATTTAAATACGTTGAAATACTATGTGAGACCAGTCGTGGCGCAGAGGCACGAAGTATACCAGTAAACGCGTCTGGTTGTGAGTTCAATTCCCACTCGAGAAATTGAAATATGTATTTAAATTTATATTTTCATATCTTCGCTCTAGTGTCGAGGCAATGCGCGGCATTGACTTCCGCCACTCAACACGCAATAATTTGGCGAAAAGTGAGGAGTGTCTTAACACTAGGTTTCTTGCCTTCCCTGTCTGCCTACGCTGCTGTGTGCAGGATACAGCGTGAAGCTGAAGAAGAAGAAAAAGAAATTCTGTGTGAAAATTTCCCCATGTCATATAAGAGACCGATGACCGATAAATGTCCTGTTTAAAATTATTAGCTATTATTACGTTTTTCTTCAAAATACAAAAAAAGGAGATCTATAGTTTTAATTATTCTTTTCATCATATATATTAGAAGCGAAAACCGCCATTATTTCTTACCATGACAATATAAAACTTAAAAGTTACACTAACGTAAAAGTTAACGGGCGCAAATAAATTTAGCATTTCCAAAAGGCTGTATACCTGTGAATCCTTCGCCATATGCTTTAAAATCTTAAGCCGCTATTGTTCGGAGCCGAATCGAAAGGAAAAAGGTAAAAAAAAAACAATCTTCTGAACATCTGGCGCTTGACACCCCCGAACTCCCCCGAGCATCCCCGAACGAGGCCGCAGAGCGAGACAGGTACATGCAAAGTGTTTGATGCACGAAAGAGTAGGAAATGCCGATTGTTAAAAGGCACCCTCCAGGCAAAAAATCAAAAATTGGATGCGCACACGCATCTAACACGGTTCCGTTTCCGAATTGATATTGTGAATTTATTTTACTGTTTTCCAGAGATTTTAGCCCAAAATACGTAATAAAAATATGCTAACCAGTTTTTAAATACACAGATATATACATACAAATGTTCCCTCAGAACATAAGGTTATATTCTTTTATTATACGTTCCGAAAGTTCTATTTGAGTAATCACCAATGTCATATTGTATGGAGAACGCACGAAGGAAGTTGTATGCTGAAAAAGAGATAATGTAATGTAACCATAGGAAAGTGCATATTAAAAAGAGATCCAGTTAAAATGCTACCTAAAAAAATTAAATATAGAGAAATAAACCAGGTCATTAGACTACTTCCACGCGTTAAATATATTCATTCCTTATCAAAACTAAACACATTTCAACACTAAGAGAAACTCATCTCCCATAAAGATGCTAACGAAGACCAATGTTAGATTATCAATAAGATCAAAATCAATAGCCATAACGAGGTACACGTGTTCAAATACAAACTATTTACTACAAATAAAACTGTAATAAATAAAACAAAAAGATAACTGACTGTATAACAATGAAGAAGGGTATAAAAGCTTATTTGCAAATTTTACTCAAAAAGCATAATAAAACATCTGTTTAGCTCAGTTTAGGAGGTGTGAAATATAAACAGGTCAAACTTCAAAACCTAAGTTCCCACGCACGGCCAGGAAGCGGGCAATAGCCTACCCTGAGCTACCTTTTTTTTGAAAAAAAAAAAAAAAAAAAAAAACCACCCGCATACTTTGGTGAACATCTGTCGTATGCTGTCTCGCTCTAGCGTATGAATATTTATTGTATTGCCATCTCTGTCGTTGTCAGGTAGAACTTGCACACTTGCGCGTAATGGAGTTTCGGGAATAATTGACAAGTACAGACAGACACTATGATTTTCATTTTAAATGTATATTTTGTGATTGGAGGAAATGTATAATTACCTACGATGTATGATGTTTGAAGATGACATTTAAGTCTCACCCAAGTTAAGAAAAAAATGGCTAGGTGATGTGCACCATTAGGCTAAAAAGTATTTTTTAGCAGTAGGCAGAGGGAACCTAGGAACCTAGTGTTAAGACACTCTGTTCCCATTAAGGCATTTCCTCACTTTCCAGCGAATTCACGAGGCACGGCGTGTTGGGCGGCGGCACTCAAGGCTACGCCTTGCCTTGTTACTAGAGCGATCCCCCGAGTGGGAATCGAATGCACAACAGTCAAATTTAAAGTCCAAAGCTTGCATGTGCCACGACGGCCCCATTTAACATTTAATCTCAAATATAACTTATTTATTTCGGGCTAAGCTATTAACTTATGTAACCACTATTTAATAGTTTATTTTTCATAGTTTACAGGGTAAGCTAAACTAGCCAAAAAACACAATTTACGAGACAATGCGCGTTGGCGTAACCGAACGCCGTACTTTGTCTCACTTAAAGAGCCACGACACGACTAAAAGAGCGACGAAATAAAAAAAATAGCACATTCCCTCAAATAGGTAGTTGAGGGTTCGATCTAATAATGTAACAACAATTTTATTCTAGATTCCAACATGTAGTACAGCAGCTGAACTGATAACAGAACAGGTAATGTTTATGCTAGAGACACTAGTGCAAGTGGCAAGTTTACAACGACTTTGCATAGAGTCGTGAATACTAAACCATTTAAGTTTTCTTGACCAACACTAACTTTGTTTTTTTTAAACTTCGCACAGCGTCACGTACCTAGCGGGGAGCAGAGGGAACCTGGGGAACGAACAGTAGGGACTGTTCGTTAAGACACTTCGTTCCCATTAAAATAGTGTTTTTTTTTTCCTTTCCCCACTTTCTGTCTAATTCTAGAGATATTACGTGTTAAGTGGTGGCACTCAATGCTACGCTTCGCCTAGTAACCAGAGCGAGGACATGAAAATATTTAATAATTAACTTCCGCTAATGGGAGTCGAACCCACAACCTGTCGTTTAAAGCTAAAAGTTTTGGGGTCGTAAATTCTATTCTTTACTTACATAATATCAGAACAGCAACAATTACCATGGATTCCCTGTATTTCTGATCATAAAGTCTATATTGAGGTTTTGAATTGAAATTTTTTAAAAACATTAGCTTTTATCTGCGGTTTCGCCTGCGTTGATATATAAATAAAATGACCTAAGGTACAGGATTAAACTAACGAAAAACGATTAATGAGATATAATTTCCTTAAGAAATGGGCAATCCAACGTAAAAATATTTTTTCAATTGAAATAAGTAGTCACTAAGATTAGCGTGTTTAATTAAACAAACATTTCTGTTTCATAATATTAGTATAAATTATTGTATATTATAACGAATTAAAAATCGAGTTTTATTAATAAAATCCACCCTATCTATATCGAATCTTAATTCGTATCCGAGTTGGAAAGCTAATAAATTTAGTGGTGTAAAAAAATCGTCACACAACTTCAACTCGTTTCACATACACCATACACCCCTAACCACTTTAAAAAGACCTACCAAAGTAAAGACTTTACTATAATTTATAGTCTATACTAATATTATACAGCTAGATGCTTTGTTTGGTTCAACACGTCTATCTCAGAAACTACTGGTTCGAATCAAGAAAATATTCTTAAATTCCATTAGTACATAGTCTACTTATCGAGTAAGGCTATAGTGATGTGAGTAATGTATAAGAACTCTTAGTGATAGCTAGTAAAATATAGAGATCAAAATAAATTGGTTATCTATTGACCTGTTTTAGTTGAGCTCTATACTAAATTTAAACCATAATTTAAATACAATAAAGTTCAAATTCCTGTAATAAAACGTCTCCCATTCTCACAAAATGTATAACTTCCAACCCTCTTCTAAAGGTCGTAAGGATGAATTTCCTATATTTATTATAGTATAGTTATTTTTAGACACTACGCGAAGCATAAAATAGGGGCGCCCGCGCACCCTAAAGTAAAATATTTTGTCTCGCTCTAAAACGCGAGGGTGGCGGCTAAGGCCTTATCCGGACTGTACTTTGTGACCTTAAAAATATCTTGGCAATAATGGTTTTGATTAGCTATTGTAACTTTATAAGAATTTATATGTATTACATTTAGCATTCATTTCATTATTATATTTTTTTACCTTCACAATATATCCCACATAATAGGGCAGGCAGAGGGAACCCGGGGTCCTTGTGTTCCAGTATTAAGACATTTCTAAGTGTTTTTTTTTTATGGTAAAAGACGAATAACCAGACAAGCAAACGAGCGTACGGATTACCTGATGGTGAATGATCATCGCCGCCCACGACTCCGTTCATCAGTATTTTAAGAGACTAGGAAAAGTAAGAAATTGTTTCATTGTGGACTTTGCATTAATTCTCATGGTACTCGAACCTACAACATCCTAAGCGCACCACGATGACCTACATACATATATAAAACTAATTATTTCGCACATTTCAAACGTCTCATATGTAAACAGCCTTATACTACAAGTACGAATTTCTCTCACTTGCATGCCCAAGGCCTGGGGTAACATTATTATTACCGAGAATATTGTTATTTTATATACATACATAACTTTAGTGAAACATAATTCACACTATATGTCGCTGATAATTAGGACCGTTGTGGCGCAGTGGAACAGCGTCCGCAAATGTGACGATTATGGCTTCAATCTCCACTCGGAGAACTGAATTATTGTCATTTTCCAGCTCTGGTAGACAAAGTGCAGGTGGTGTTAAATTTCACAACAAGACACCAAGTATCAAAATTTCTTGGAGAAAGTGGTAGACGTAGATGTCTTAACTCTAGGTTGATTATTGGTACGTTCCTTATAAACAGATGGAATACCAATTTTTTACATAAACAAGATGCTCCATGTTTTGGAAAGATTTAACTAAGACTTTCCATCTTAGTTAACAAAAAATTATGTCTTCATTAATTTTGGATTATTGTAAGTTATTTTTTACAATCGCAAAATACCTAATGGCGATATCAAAAGCCAAATGAATAAAGCCGCAAAAGCAGTTATTATCTTATAATATTATAGTGAACAAGAGTAACAGCCAATTCAAATCTAACTTTTATGGGTGTAAAATTCGTATGCAAAAATCCAAAACAAGAAAAAAAGCGAAACCACGCGACGGCACACCCACACCCACACACACATATTCATAAATTATCATGGAACCTGAATGGATTCGAACCCATTAAAAACAGGTCACTATCCCCGCACGGTCAAAGTCCCAACAGCTGGTGGAGTAAACGTGCGCGCGAGTATAAAGGTGCCGACATAATATAATCTTCTTACTTTGTATGTTTGTATGTATCTTGCACTAAGTTAAATGCAGATATATTGAATAATGCATGTCGACTGTGTTTATCTAAGCCACTAGCATTCACCTGCGGTTTCGCTCGCGTGTTCAAGTGCAAATAACTAAGAGTTGTGTACGGTGGGTTATATTGAAGCAATTATCTTTATGCGCCTACCTAAACCGAGACAGAGAAAAATATAGATTTATGCAACTCTTAATCATTTCCATCTCACCACGGGCCCGAAGAAGCAGTTAAAACAAGCATAAAATACTTATTTTTTCTAAATAAAAGTATAAAAATTTGAACTGATTTGATTTAATTTGATTTACGTTCGGATACGTATAGTATAGTGGTCAGAGCGCTTGGATGGCTTCCAAGCGGTGCGGGTTCAAATTTTAAAATTTTATTTTACGTTTTCTAAATAAGTATTTCTCTTTCCTAAGTGTGGAATATCACTTTAAAAATGTCAAAAGCATGTAATATTTTACATACAATATGACCGCATCCTAACTGCGCTGTACAAAATTAACCTCAAAAAACAGTATAAACATGAAAATTTTAAGATACTGTCTCACCGTTAGGGTACACGCGAGTAATAAAGTAAACTGTTTATATATGAAAAATGTAATTATTTTGAAATATACTACACACGCTCTTGCACTTATAAGGCAAGTTTATCGCTTACGAGGCGCTTATAACATTTTTCGATGGCATGCTTTTTTAAGTAGTCTTTTTTTTTTCAATTAATTTAAAAACAAGTAAAATGGTTGTTGTAGTTTCAAATGAGATTTAAAAAAAAATTATATTGGTCAGTTACAAAATATATGCTCGTCTTATAAATAAAAACAATTGATACGTCACTAAATCCTTTCCGTAGTCGAATGGCAGCAAAACCAAACCCTTGCAGATTTGCGATGCCTGTCTGTCCGTCTGACCGTATGTCGTAGTCATTTTATTCCAAACTATTAGGTATACACAGTTAAAACTTGTGATTTTTATACAAAAAAAAAGAAGAGCACCGCATATAAGGGCCTAAAATGGATCTACCATCGATAAGCAGTGTCTATATTAAAGTAAGGCAAAAAGGAGAGTAAAGAAAGAGTTAGAATACTCTCAACGTAACATATCGAACCTATTTCGTGTCGAGTTCAAAAGAATAACCAACTCAATTTTTTTAGCTTCACTATTTTTAGCTTCACGCTTCATCCCGCACATACCAGGGTAAGCAGAGGGAACCTGGAAACCTAGTGTTAAGACACTCCGTTCCCATTAAGACACTTTCGTTTCCGACATTTCGCTGAATTCAAAAGCCATTGCGTGTTGAGTGGAGTTACTACCAGAGCGGGGAAATAAAAATATTAATTATTTCATTTTTTCGAGTGGGAATCAAATTTACAATTTATCGCGTTTACCTATTTACTGTGAGCCCAAAAAGGATAACCAACTCAATTAATTTACACCTTTACTTAAAAAAACGAATTAAATATTTTCACGCGATCTAATTTAAATAGAAACTTTATATGTAACTGTTAAAATAACACACGTAAGTAAATTAACATTTTAAATTAAGAATATTTAATTACAAAACTACAGTTATCCCACGGCATCCGAAACTGCTACTGCCTCGTTACATTTTGATAAATCCCGCGGGAATAGTGTAGGGTTACCATATTTTACTTTTTGAAGTACGGAGATAAACTTGACACTTATTTTTATAAACTATGCTACTCGAGCGCTGATATTACGTTATATCTTTCTATTTTTGTTAATATATCCTTTTGTTCGCGACTACACTAAGTTTGAGATCACAAACAGACAAAAGTAGTATACATTTCATCCATACTACTTTTTTTCAATCTTATTTCTTAACCTTATTATGCCATTTTATACTTAACTATTAAATACGCAGTATGTTAATCCTTAATCCTGGCTTTTGCTAGGGTCAGCGCTTCCTTGGGCGTCCGAGAGGTCACATTCCAACGACTGACAAGTAAGACACAGTGCTTAGGGCGGCGCGTAACGTGGATGAACCATCTCAGGCGACGCTCTTGGAGCTTATCGGCTACGTCACGGACTCCAAGACTACCTCGAATTAATGTTTTACGTATGCGGTCAGACTGCGTTACGCCGCATACCCACCTCAGCATCTTCATTTCCATAACGTTAAGCTTCTGAGTGTGCCGAGATAGTGCTAGCCAGCATTCTGTCGTATTAAAAGAACCGGTCGAATGGACCTATATGGATGGTGCTCGAGTCCGGGCTTCCACAGGTCATGACTCGGTTATAAGGCAATATATATATAGTTAATTAAAGGATTATTATATTAAGCCTGTTTTTTTATCCCTCATCTACTACGAAAATATTAAATATTTCATTTCCTACTCGAGGGAGAATCGAACCCACAACCTGTAGCGTTTACAATCACACGTGGCACGGCTGGCCTAAAATAAAACATTAAATATATTTTATCCTTTACTTCGGATATCAATAAAGTAGAATAAATAGATGGAGATAAAAATCTCGCTGTGGTTAACACTGTGTTAACTTTAAACTTTACTTATAAATTATTTAAATTTATTTCTTAGAGGTATCATATAAAACAATAATATAAAATAATTACACATTAAAAGTGCCTTAATAAATACTTTTCAATACTACAAGAAAAAAAAACATTCAACAACACGTCTCTCGTATTTATTCCACTAATTAACCATATAAAGTAAATTAAACGTTCCTAAAGAATGTAATATATCTGACACAATGGAAATATTTATGAGTGAAAGCAAAAGTTTAGTTGAATTAACATTAACAATGTCAGAATCTCGTTTAACAAAGATAGTGGGTTCGATATAAAAAAATAACAATTTAATCCGAGCTTTTTTCAATGTTTGCAATTTTAATCAATGTCTACAACGCCTTTGCAAAGATTATGGTTAGTATACATATATATAGATTATATAGCATCCTAAATGTAAAAGAAACTAAAAATTGGAACCCTTCTACCTAACCACCGAATACTAATTGCTCAAAAATCCTTCAAATCTAACAAAACTGAACACATTTCAAAATCTAAAAAAAAACACTTTAAAAACCTAACCATAATCTACAAATCCCAAACAAAACATAACCTATGGTGTCCACAGCACGCCCTTTCCATACAATAATTCCGGCGCACGCGCACCTGTCGTCCACCGCCAATCACCATATAGCATGGGGACGGGGGACGGGGGACAGGGGGGCTGAAGGTTCTATATTATACTATAGAATTTAGTTCGCGACTTTCTTAATGCTGGTTGTTGTGAAATGTATTACATAAGCGTGTCGGTTTAAATGATATATTGTAATAATATTACAATGGTGTAAAAGGAATCAAAATTATAAAATATGGAAATTCCTTCTTCGATCCATTTCCTTTATTTCCTACTTTCATTTCCCTTCCCGGAACGGAGTGTCTTATCTTAACACAAAACTTCCCGTCCTCCCTCTATCTTACTCTATAATGGGGGACAAAATGTCTGTAAAAAATCTTGGTAAAAAACCAGATAAAGTAAGAGTTTTTACTAAATTTCTGAGGGTTATAATCTCAAATGTCTAACGAGTTAATTTTAAGTTTGAGTTACAATTTAAATATATGATCGTAAGAATTTTTAGATTCGGAAGCTTAAAAGAATATTTCGATGTAAGAGCCCACAATAAAACGCTGTGACCGCCGCATAGCTTTGATGATTCCGGATGTGAATGTATCACTTAATTTGCTAGAGTATATTAGATCAGGTATATTTAAAATTATTTTTTATGTTCAATATATTTTTAAACTCATGCTGTTTCCCGCACATTGCAGGGTACGCAGAAGGAAACCGGAAACCTTTCGTTACCCACTTTCCACGGAATTCTGGAGGAATTGCGTTTTGAGTGGTGGAACTCAATGCCTCGTTACTAGAGCGAGGAAATGAAATTACCCCGTGTGAGAATAAAACCCACACCCTATCGCTACATGCGACACTTTTCAACTTTAAATAATTTAACACCGCTTCACCAAAATTAATGCCTCAGATCCGAGAACAACCTGCACTAGACGACAGAAACTCAGCTAGACTTTTTTTTATAATCAGTTATTTACAGTATAAATATGCGTACGTGTACAATAATACGTTGGAGCTGGTCAAATCAAAGTGCGAACAGATAGAGCACGAATACGATACGCGCGTTACTGTTACAATGGTTTTATGTTTCCGTATTATAATACTTTAGACTGTGGCTGATAACAATTAATAGATGTGACTAGAACTCAGCCAGGATTTATATAGAAATGTATTAAATTAAAGACGACAATAGCTTCACGCTGTATCCCGCTTGTATACCTTAGTTCTTAGATTGAGTGCTGAGTTGCGAAACCAACGCCGCGCTTTGTCTTGTTACCAGTGCGAGGGAATGATAACAGTCCATTCCCCCGAGTTAAAACTGCACCCACAACCGAAGGGTTTAGAGCCAGACTTGTGAAATATTAATAAACTAGTAAGAAAACATAAAAGTTTGTTTTTTTTTAAACAAAATTTATTAGTAATTAGATTTTTTTATGGAAAAAGAAGTCTAATTGCAAATACTATTTTATGTGTCTCATTACTATAGACGCAAAAAAAATAATCACTCAATAAATATCATCGAAGTAAAGTATAATTATAAGAAATCATGAAAAAATACAAAAGGAAAAAGCACACACTAGTGCTAGAATATAAAAGAAAAACAACAACATTCAGATCTAAAGAGAAAAAAAGTGCAAAATATGCCATACAAAGTGATAATAAATTCGAAAAGAAAAACAAAAATAAGCAGAAATAATGTTCAGTGCAAATAACAACAAAAAACAACAGCGTATCACCGAAACAACAATCTTAAAATCAACTCTATTACACTCGTCTTAATGGAACCTACATACATACAAGCAAAAATGTTAAGTGCGAAACAAAAAACAACAACAGCGTGTCACAAAAACAACAAACAACTATCTCAACAACACTATCTCACCCATTGTGGTGGTACGTCCGCGTGTTGGTGGTGCTGGTGGTGGTTGTGGCGGCGGTCGGGCTGGTGGCCATTGGACGCCGCACACGACGTCGCCGCCACGCCGTACTTCGATCAAAAGTGATTAGTGAGCGTGATACAACAATACAAGTGTATTAATTGTTGTGTGATCGTGGTAGTGTTGCTGATGTGATAAGTGATTGGGACGGTTACGATACTGTAGATAGATAGATAGATATGTGATCAGATAACATCAAAAGTGCAATAATAGTGAAATAACATTATGTGTTTCAGTTTATGAATATCTAATGCATCATTTTCTATTTTCTATAACACAATATAAAGAAACTCTCAACGTCACTGTTAAAGTTATGTGATGTACAAATTTTATAAATTTCAACAAAAAATACAGTACAAAAATTACAGATATAAACTCTTACTTACTTCTAGCTATTGGTTTTTCAAAAGAATGTTTTTTTTAATCGGCAGATCTTACACCAACAGATGGTTATTTATTTAAATTTTTGATATAAAGGAACCGTTGAATCTACCCTCACGGAAAAAAAATATTGATTTATATATTATAATTTATCAATTTTATGACGATCGTGGTACAAACACAACTTTATAGAGTCAGATAAGCGCCGGTATATATAACAAATTATAATATTCTTTTTGTAAACATCTATAGTAAAAGTAATGACAAACATAGAGCATAGATTTAATAAACTTCTTTATTTCTTACATGCAGCTTTCTTTAATAAAAGGGATTTCTCCAGAAAGAACCCCATAACACCCACTCAGCGATCTCGTAAGGCAAGTACGTCCATTTAATACATTAGGTCAACTACCGTAGTTACAGCGAGTCCACTTAGCGATGGTCCTTTGGGACGACTTTATAGGCTACACGAATTTTGTTTTCTCGACAGAAGTAAACATTTAGTCGGTGTTATAGATGTCTAAATAACCATCAAATAGAGACCGCCGTGGTGCAGTGCAACAGGGTCTGCTGACGAGATGGTTCTTGGTTCGTCTAACATTCCAATGAATCGAGTAACTTGATACTACATTTAAAATTACAATATAAAAAATGATAAACACGTTACATTTTATAGACAAACATATAATGAGTTTGACTAAAATCAAGTTAGGGATCATATTTTAAATATGAGCAATAAACACTAATATTTCGCATAATTTAACGCACACTCCATTAATGTTAGTTAGTTGTTGTTGTTAGTTCTACAACTATACAAAAATAGTGTTAAAAAAAATATTTTTTCAGGTATTAACTACCTGCAGCAGGGTTCACCTAGACACCTAGTGCCAAGTTACTCAAATGCTGTTCCACTACGCTACAATAACCTCAATTAATTAATTACTTAATAATTAACACTATCTTACTACAATATATTCTACCAGTGAGATAAATATAACAAAGCAAGAATCTGTAGAGGTATATCTACGCACATTATATAGACGAAAGACGTTAGCCGCCCGAGTCTCTCCAGCTTTATAGTCGATGTAATGTCTTCGTACTGACTTGGGCGAAAGTGGATTATCCAATTTTCGTATATTTTATCAAAATACTTGATAATAATGAAGAAAAAAGCGAGTAGTAGTAATGGAGAGACAGGTAAAAACTTTTCAATTAAAAGCGATCCGATAAAATATTGGAAAGCACTTTTTGAAATATATTAAAAATAATATATTAATCTGAATAAAGTTCTCAAAGTAATGTTCGCACCAGAGAAATCGGCAGACCAAAACGAGAATGGCAGGAAGAGCTGGACCATTACAGGCCTGTCTGGTGTAGAATAGGACGAAATAGGCAAAAGTAAAAGAACAGGTGACTGTAAAGCCAACAATGGGACAGTACTGGCTAGTATCATAATAACATGTCATCGTACTATAAAAGTTACACCCTACAATTAAGTTGGCCTTCCATATCCCGACATGTACCTACTCTAAAACATGAAAATTCAGGTTAACCTCCACTAATTTCCAATCATATACAATCAAAAACAATTATATGTTCAACAAAACAATACAATTCGAATGTAATTAAAGTGTATCTAATTATAGTCCAATTGCTTAATAGTCCGAATATCGCTTCACCCCTTTCCTGAACAAAACTGAAAGTGGTCATTACATTTATAATTGCCGTTTTAATATCCCAATTATAAAACACTTTCTTACGGCAGTGTCTCGGGGGTTGTGAGTTAGAGACATCACCTCCCCCAAAAATGGGGGTGGGCTGGGTGGCAAATAAATAGAACAATTCACTGCAGTTAAATACCTGCTTTGTGTATTTTCTTGGACTTTGGGTGATGATTTTAGAAAATTGTTATGTATAGGATTTTTTAAAATAATTATATTGCTGGTTGGCTTTAATTAAACATCTTTTAGCGAACCATAAAAAAATTTATGTACACAGGGCTAAAGCACGTTTACAAAAAAAAATATAAACAAGAAAAAATACAATCTCAATTAACGTCATCTAACAATTATTTACGACGTTTTTTATTAAACTTGACTCCAATATGGAACATTCAGCGGTAAGTATATAAGACTCAAGAAAAATAATCTCAAGTACTATCTATAATTAATTAAAAAAAAACAAAACAAGTTAAATACACAACTGAATTTAAGAAATCTAACAAGCCAGCTGACCAATCTACACCAACCGAATAAGAATTAAGAACCTTGACTAAATAAAATATTTCAAAACGCCCACCCATCCAAACATCAATAAGCCGGAACAGCGCTTAACCAAGCTTAAGTAGTAGCACACAAGCGACCAAGATCAAGAGTCAGAGCATAATAAATAGATTAATTAAAGACTAATATAAATCGAAAACTTTTCATTCCACCTACATATTTGTTGACGCGTGCTCAAGCTTGGAAGTCAGGTGAATTGAGTATTTGCTCCACTAAAGTATAGCTTCTGAGCGTTTCGTATTAGGAAATAATTACAGAGTAAACGCGACGGTTGTGGGTTCGATGGATATTTTTTTTTGTTCTACAAGGAGACAAAGCACTGCGTTGAGTTCCGCCACTCAAAACGCAATGAAGCAAGAATTAGGCGGAAAGTGGGGTACAGAAGTGTCATAATGGGAACGGTGCGTCTTAACTCTCTTATTCTCTCTGCCTACCCTGCTATGTATGGGATACAGCATAAAGTTAAAAAGAAACTCAACTTTTAAGTATTCACTACTGACATCTCTGAGTCAGGCTCATACAGTTGTTTAGCTAGACTAGTTCAGTGGATAGTTAACTAATCATAATATATTTAAACGTGTCCGTCCGTCGTCGGAATGCGACCGGACGGACAGATGTTACACGGTTCATATTTATAAAACTTGATGCCGCGATAAAATTGCCCATATAGAAAAACCGACAGTTTCGATATATTGCAAGTTAGAAAATTCCAATTTTATAACGAATTGAAAACTCCAATTTTATAACGAATTTGTTAAAATTGTCTTAATGCTTGACCAACAGCGATCGAGCGAGTCGATTTGATAGGTATGTATGTATGTAATATTGGTGGATCTAGATAACACTTAAATATAATGATCTATTTAGGCTTCAAGCGCCTAAAAGAACATAGACGAGACATATTCCGGTGGATGGAGAAGTAGTTAAAATTGGTCCAGTAGTTTTCAAGATATGGATACTCATTTCGGCATTTGGCACCCAAAAAATCAAAGAAAATGAATAAATGTTTTAAGGAATATTTATTTTTAAAACTACTATTTTTTTTTACTAAATATTTAAAATTAAGGCGAAAACGGTGAACGAAATGTCTTACATTAAGTTCAATAGGTAGAGTACATCTATACAAATCGCTATATAATTATGATAATTTTATTGAATACCCACATATGGCAGATAATAAAAATATTTATAATATGGCGTGTAAGAACACTTCAGTTGGTCATATCGATGTTTAATATTATTATCAGCAACAGGCCCGCCATGGCACACCGACACAGCATCTGACTATAAACGCGACGGTAGCATGTTTAATTCCTATTTGGGGGAACTCTGGTAACATGACAAAGCGTTGGTTGCATCACTCAATTCGCAATAACTCAAAATTTGAACATTGCGTAGGCAACGGAGTGTCTTAACACTAAAATAAATTCCTATGTACTTGCTATATGAAGCAGTCAGCAGCATCGTAAAATGATATAAAAAAAATATAGTCTTTTGAGAATTGGTGATAAGGACTATATTTGAAAAAAAATATATTTCTTTTTAACATTATAGTTAGAAAAAAAAACATATCGTTGGACTCTGCCACCTGAGCTTAATTTCTCTTAGAACAAGGGAACGGAATGTCTTAACTTCTTTCTGCTAACCCAATATACTAAAAAAGTGATCCAAAAAAGAGTGTCTTAACACTAAGTTCTCTCTGCTTACCCTGCTGTGTGCGGGATACAGCGTGAAGCTGATTTTATTAAAAACATATTTGAAAACGTTATCATTTCTGCGATTATGGATCGAACCCACAATCATCTCCTATACAGTCACCCGTACATCCACTGCGTATATAATAGCTCAATATTCAATAGCATATCCGAAATGACAAGTGTTACAAAACATGTTTATTATTGAAACCAGTTGCGGCAGGTGAATATAAACTATTACCAGTTAATAAGTACTACACTATTCTATGCTACATTAGGTAGTAGGTACATTACTGCAACAAAGATCTAACTAACTCTATGAAAAATAAATAAAAAATAGTTTTTTTGTAAGGTTTCTAATTAATTTAGTTTAAAGCAAGACCAAAAATCTGATCATCTCATACTTTAAGCATACAGAATAATTTGAAAATTAAAAATAAAATCATTCCCCGAATGGGAATCAAGCCCACTACGGTCGCGTTTACATGTCCTACGGTGCTCGGAACGTTAGTACTGGTACTGCAATCCTTACAGAACGTATTATCAATATATTTTTAAAAGCACAGTCATATGACCTATTTCACAGATCTAATCACCGGCCTCGGTAGCGCAGTAGGCAGCGCGTAAGTCTCATAATCTTAAGGTCGTGAGTTCGATCCTCACCCGGGGCAATGTTTTTTATTTTATTTTTTATAATTTAAAATTATAATTTAACATTTTTTTAATTTAATAACTGATTTATTTAACTATAATTTAAGTTTTTGCAGAGCTAACGAACTGCTTAAGTTCCTTAGTTCTACTTCTACTATTAGTTTAGTAGTTAGTTAGTTGACTGTGAATTATTTGAAAAAGTGAATTTCTTAAGAACTATATTTATTGTGTATGTTTCACAGGTTATTAATTAATATTTAAAAGAAATAAATGTACATAATTATCTGTAACATTTATCCATTATATTTATACATTATTCTACAGTATGTCATATTTTTTTTCAGCTTTACGCACACAGCAGGGTAGGCAGAGGGAACCTAGTGCTGAGACACTCCCTTCCCCAATTTGGTTCCCGAACTTTGGAGGCATGCGATTGCCTCGACACCAGAGCGAAGAAATAGAAATATAAATTTAAGTGAATTTTTCATCTCTATAAATGATCGAACCCACAACCTGCGCCACGACTGGCCTCATCTATGTACATAATTACAATATAACGCTTTTTTTCACTACAACTTTTGTAGTGAAGTTGTAGGGTCTTTATCTGCATTTTCCACCTATATCTATACATACTCGTATAACAAAATTCTAAGAGATCGCTGTCTATACATAGAAAATGTATATGAAAACAATTATTGGAGACATTTATCAATTTAATAGGACCGCAAAACAATATTTTATTTTTTATTTTTTCTCTGTTAGTCGGTGCTGTTGTGCATGCTAATCTAAGGTTTAACCGATTTAATAGTTTCCACTATTAGATTTTGGCAAACTTATCTTAACATTTAGTGTTACCTCAATATAAACCGGTTCCTAAATAAAATATTCTTTGCTCTGGTGTCGAGGCAAAGCGCGGCGTAGAATTCAGCCTCTTAAAACGCAATGCGTCCAGAATTTAGCGGAAAGTGGGAAACAGAGAGTGTTTTTTCACTAGGTTCCCTCTGCCTGTATGTGGGATGCAGCGCGAAGCTGATAAAATAAAATAAAAATATCTCAATACAAAGTATTTTGTACGATAAAATTGCTACAAAATCTTTCTTTTATTGAGTTGGCTGAAACTGTAGTTTCTAATGTATAGATCTATAAAATGATGATGATAATAACATTAGAACACGAAAGCATCAGCTCGCGGTCGCTAGTTGCGTAATAAATGTCACAATCTAACGCCACCCCAGATCTATTGTATAGAGAAAAGAATGCATATCGGAATCGAACCCACAACCATCTATCTACAATACCCATACACGCCATTACACAATAAGGCCATCATTTCTCCTTAAATATTCCAGTAAAAAGTAAAAATACATACAAAAGATGTAAGAAATGCAAGCGTCGCGGTTTTTCAGCTTACAAGAACGGATCCCACATAAATCAAAACGGGTGAACCAAGAATAGTAAATATTTTATTGAACGAAATATTTATAACGAAAATGTTGGATAAGTATTCTATTCAGGACTTATTATAAATTTGTATACATATAGTATACTAAATTTAACTGACTCGACTAATCATGATTTTTTTTTTAGCTTTACGCTGTATCTTAGAGAGAAGAACCAAATGACGAGACACTCTGTTCGACAATTCGAGAATATATATAGCGTGTTGAATGGTATAGCGAAACAACACGTATTGTCTTACTAGAGCAAGGAAGAGATTGGAACCCAAGATATCCACTGCGCCAAGATATCCAAACGGACCAATATTTTTGAATATATATTTTTAAAATAATACAATTCACGAGTTGATTAGAAACTTTTCAAGTATTAATTTGAACCTATACAATGAGCCCCCTTCATCCCAGCAACAACCCATCACATAAACTGAGCCACACCAAGTCTACTTCTGGTCATTATAGCAAAAGTTTACTAAGACTATTACAACTTTTGTGTTTCCGAGACTTATGTATGTGGTAAGGGCTTTTACAGAAGCTTCTCTAGTAAAGTCATTATTACAACGCCGATCAGTATTGTTAACATACAGGGTATATGGAGTGTGCAAGTAGGTTCGGTTCTCACTCCTGAGTGATTTTTTGCTACCAGAGCGTCAAAATTAAAATAACTTATTAGTACCTATCCTACCTTGCTATATGGAAAAAAACCGTAAAACTGTAATAACCAAACAATTTTCCCTAAAAAAAAAATAACATAATATGAATTTAAAATTTTAGCGCATTTCAAGGGAATGAAGTAGTAAGTATATTTTTTATCACATTTTAAAAGATTGGCAAAGAATGTACAATATGGGGGATAATATACATTATTTTCAAAAAAAATATTTAGAGATATAACTCGGGAATTACTTCCCGAGTTATATCTCTAAATATTTTTATACCTGGTCCAATAACTGGTCCTACTTAACTCGACTAGACCGAATAACTTTGGTATTGTAGCTCTATAAATTTCACATGCACAAAAAAAAAACAAATTTATTATTAAAAAAAATGACTCACCATGCCATTGTCCATGCCTCCATATGGCGACTGGTAACCAGCTTTTTCTGTGACTGTCAAAATAATAACTTTTATTAGTTTCCATAAATTTTATTAGAAACAAAATAACAACCAATAACGCGTTCCTCGAGTGCAGTGAAACGTTATATTTACGTGTTATGCCATATTTGTTTTATATAAAACCGTATATTCAATATTTTTTTTGTAATCTAGAACTTAAGTGAAGAATGTGTAAGCGTTTTACCTACGCCTACGCTTAGATCCTAGGTTGAGGGATAACCAGCTAAACCAGATTTCAAGCTTTAAAGTAAAATACTAGCTAGTGTATGAGGCCGTCGAAGCAGGGGCACATTAATATTTTAATTCCTTCGTGTGGTAACGAACAAAGCGCGGTGTTAAGGTGTACCATTCAACACGCAATGCCTCAAGAATTCGGAGGCAAGTGGGCAACGGAAATGTTTTCATGGGAACGTAGTGTCTTAACACTAAGTTCTCAGGTCCTCCGCCTACTCTGCTATATGTGACATACAGCGTGAAATATTTTTACTAAAGTTGGAATAATTACAACCATTACGATACATTGGAAACCTATAGAAATCTAAAGTTTCTCTTCTCTTTTCATACTTAAAACTTAACATTTCAAAACGGAGATCAAAGTGTTCAAATACTAATTTCTCTTATAAATAAAAAAAAGACCTAACTTTTTACATAATATAAAAAAATACCAACAAAAAAGTGCCGAGCCATTCTACGTACTAAACAATAGGGCGTTTCACGAAACAATGCGAGATAAACCGTCCTGTTATAGGATACGATTAACCTTATTCCTTCACAGTACGTACTGTGAAGGAGAATTATTAATTTACTTCATAATAGCTCGCTACCCAAAATGAAAGTCAATTATTCTGTGCTGTCTGTGCACAGTAATGTTACTAAGATTGTGGAAGTCTCATTTAAATACTAACATTAAAATTAAATTAAGATTTGAGGCCGTCGTGGCGCAGGTGCAGAGTTTGACACTTCGCTCTGTTACCAAGGCAAAAGCGCGGCGTTGAGTTTCGACAATTAACAATCAATGCCTCGAAAATTCTGTGGAAATTGGGGAACGGGGAACGGAGTGTCTTAACACTAAGTAAGTCTCTCTGCCTACTCTGTAATAAGTATAATACGTGCGTCTTAGTTTGCATGTATTCAAATGAAAATAGCTCGAGTTATGTTGGCCACATTATAAATGCCCGAGGTAGCCCTGACTGCAGCTACAGTGAGATGTATCGAAAGGATTAACGAATAACGAAGCGATGTAGCCCATAGCTTTCTTAAATTAATAGGCTCTTTAAAACGAACAGTAATTTTCAATTCGAATCAGTACCTAGGAGTAGTTCAACGCGATGGTAATGGACTCGAATCAGACTTACTTAGCTTCACGCTTTATCCCTAGCGGGGTAGTCAGAGAGAACGGAGCGCCAAACGCTACGGTCTCTACATACCTCTTTCGCCTCGTCCACTATCATCAACCTCTTCATACATGCCCTCCGGGGGGTCCTCATGCTTTTTACGTGACCTTCCTCCAGTATCTTTGATAAAGTATTTTGAAAGATCAACCGAGGTCTAACCCTACTTCTCTTAGACAAGATTATCAAACGTCTTGTCTATGGTATATATATATCGTAATTTAGTTTTACCAAGATTCAGCGCTCTACGCCGTAAAATTTGCAAGTCGGGCACTAAATAAAATATCAATCAACAAAAAGCCATAAAGTTATTATAAATAATAAAAAATCATTAAAATACAAAATCAAACCCGAAACATGTCAAACCCCCCAACTGTCAAAGTGAATCGGCTATCTATATAATACTGTTACAGTATAACAAAGCTAAGAGGGGAGCGTTGGCGTCCACCGACGACACGCTTATGTTCAAATTAATAAAAACGTCATGCTAAATTAATATAGCTTAGTTTTTAGTATTTATTGGTAAGGCGATGGTTGTGGGTTCAAATGCCAGTGCAACTTTTTAAGTTTTTAATATATAATATCCTATAGTAGGTATAACTATACGGCAAGTAGTTTTCCTTCTTTATTACTTCGGTTTTTACATTATTTACTAAATATTTTTCTCCTATTACATTCTTGATTACCGTTGCTCTGAAAAACATACATACAGTCAGACCAACAACAAAATAACCTTATGTTCCGTGTTTTGAGGTACGGAACTTTAAAAAAACCAGCTTCACGTTTGTTTCCCGCTAGTGGTAGGCAGAGACAGACTACCCAATGTTCCAGGCATTGCGTGTGTGATGTATTTTTCATATGTATTCAATAGGGTCTAATTACATGATTATTATCGATAAACGCATTATTACATAAACATAAAATCAGCACATAAAATTATTTATAACCTACTGCTTAATAAATAAAATAAAAAATAAAAATTTACACACAGTGAACACACAGCCACCCTTTTAAAAAACCCGTGATGGTAGAAAAACTATTTACAGTAACAATTAATCAAAATAACCAAGCGTATTCGTGGGGTGCTCATTCAAATCCGTGCGGGGTAAATGCGACCCACTTGAAATCATTGAGAGGCATTAAATAGATTCCGTATTGATAAAATGATAAAAAAGTATCATATGATCTTGTTATTACTTCCCTATCGTTTACCAGTAACACACAGTACAGTACAAGCGTGCGACTGTAAACGCGACAGGTTGTAGGTTTGATTTCCATTCAAGGAAATGAAATATATAATCTTCTTGTCCTTAGCGCGGCGATATTAATAAAAACCACATCAAAATCCGTTGCATATTAAGGAATATTTAATATTTTTAACTAGCCATTACTCCCGTGGTCGAGTGGAAATATCTATTCGTTGTGTATGACACATGACACACTCTAGGTGTCAGAGGTAACTCTGAGGGCTATAAAAGTAAACTCTATATCGATACGATTAACGTGATCTAATGTGTCCTAGATTTTAGTAGCCTAGATATTAATAAATTTCTCAATAAATGGACTAGCTAACACAAAAATAATTATTTATTCGATTAATAGTTACAGAGTTTTGCGTGTTCAACCGAACGAAATCATTAAATTTATAATATTAAGTATAGTATGGACAATCATCTATCATCACATATCATCGTCCCTCTAACATGGATACCACGGTACCCACCACCGTCGCGCTCACAGCGAGACCCTTGACAACTGGACACTCGGTTTAAATAAATCCACTTCAGTCGTTGAGAGGTATTAAATGAGTTCTATACAATTTTTATCACGGATTATCTCTCTCTATACGCTCTTACATAACGATCTAACAAATATTGTTATTGTAGTACATACGATAGTTATTATTACAATACAAATGTTACTTTGTTTCAACAATCTGGACTAAAAAATCGGAGCTCAAAAACTCTTTTGAACTCTAAAAATAAATAATATATTGATAGAGTCATTATATTATTATTAATATTGTAGTATCATTCTATCACTTAAAACAAAAATCGAAGTAAAAAGAAAGTTTTTAAATGCATTCATTTTGACATCATTGAGCCTGTCGTGGCGAAGGGGCACATACATTTTTAAAATCTAGAGATCTAGGGAACCTAATTTTAAGACTCCGTTCCCTTTTTTTCAGCCGAATTCTGGAGACATTGCGTGTTGTGCAAATCTAAAAAAAACTAATATTCTTTTAAAAATAAGCATCCTATACTACCTACAATACTACCTACTACCTACAATATCAATTTAACTTATTTCCACTGCACCAAAGCAGTAATCCACGTTTGTCACAGCCCATGCATTAAAGTTCAAGCTTCACCAATCCACGGGGGCTGGCACCAATTATACAATACCGTGAAGTCAGTAGCTACTCCGTTAACTTACATATGTCGATATAAAGCTATCGATTTTAGTAGGAAAATATTACTCGAAACCAGCGCGAAGAAATGAAAAAATATTTTTATATAAATATTTCATTTCCTCGAGTAATGATCGAACCCATAACCGGTCACTTTTACACTTGTACCCTGTGCCACGACTGGCCTCAACCCCTCTAAAATACTTTAAATTAAATAATTTTTCCCACGAGTTCATTATAAATTATTTTTTGTAAAATTTTTATTATTACTACTACTATTTAACGCAATAAGATTTTTCTCAATTTGTACCAATATCCTTTCCTGAGATTAGAACGTTCAATCAAACTAACTCTTAGTACTCTTAATACAGAAATACAGAGATTTATTACAAATTTATTCTAAAACAAAAAGTAAACATATTAAAACACAAACTTCCAATTAAACAATTTTGATCCACAAATTTATCACGAAATCGAATCCGCGACTTATCAGTAGTACGAAACCAAGAAGACCTTCGCGTTGCAAGGTCACTTTCACGTAGATACCTACATACATCATACGAATCAATTATAAGGCACGACGATACTCAATTGCAGTATAGCGTAATAACTGAGAAAGGGACTTATAATGCTATTAACTACCTACTGCATTGAAACTATTAAATTATCATGTAAATAGGTATATATGCATTATGCAGCAACAATTATGCGATTGTATAAGCGGTGGTTGTGGATTCGATTTCTTTTCGGGTAATTTTTATATTCAAGAAGGTGGTTTATTATACAAGAAATTGACTTTAGGTTATATCACCCATTACGTTATCTCTTAAACGTGATGGGTGGTATATTTATCTTACATACAAGCGACAAAAAACGACGCTTTATATGATTTTTTTCTTGTTATTTGTATATCTTTTCTATTTTATTAAAAAGATTGCAAGATTGAATACCAAGATATACCATCACATTTTGTCTAGCTAAACTAAAACACAAAATTATAAAAGTTAAAAAATATTCGTACGAATAAAAAGCACACTGCCGCCAACTCTACACTACTCCAAATAGCTTATCATATAATTTTCTTAGAGTAACAATTCTACGCCGCCTATACTAATACAGCTGGAGAGTTTGTTTGAACACACTAATCTGAGACACTACTGGTTCTAATAGATTTTTTTTTCTGGTCGATAGTCCATTCATCATCGAGACTATACATGGCAGATCACAATCTAAAAATATGTCTAATATCAGATGTAACTTTAAGTTATTTCCATTTGACCATACGCCAAGCATCAGATTTAATTATTAATTCATAAATTTAATCAAAAAATATTTATTTATTACGGGAATTATCTCATTATATACCTCTATCGCATCCCAATATAACATTGTACTGTAAATAATTTACCCCATCAGTAGTTTCCCCACAGCAATCCCACCCCACGTCCACCCTCTGCACCTCAATGGTCCGGGACCCCATAAATCAACGCGCATTTCACGGTGAACGAGTCTCTGAATGACTCGTGGAAGTGGCGTCGATAGGAGTTGTTCGAGTGGCTCGCTTCTAACTTGTATAAGTTGTACGTGATGCTCAATTTTGTGTCAAATTATTGTTTAGAAATTGATTTTTTTATGGAAATAATGGCAAACAACACATGAAAAAGACAATTGTGGCATGTGACTGTAGGTTCGATCCGTTTTCAAAATGCAGCGTCGAGTTCTGTTACTCAGTACCCTATGTCTGGAATTCGGGCGCAGACCACCGGACATCGGAATAAGTTGAAAAAATCTATTTTTAACAAATATTCAAGTAAAACAGGCAACATCCATACAAAACAGATCCATCCATACATTTAAATCCATAATACGCAAAATCACCCTCCAAAAAGATCCGCAAAACATCAACCCCTGTTTAACACTCAATAAAAATATTTCTTCACCATAATTAATAACATTGACAAATAGCCGCCCAACGTTCGACCGAGGCGCACGTGTCCGACGTGCGCTGGTGGAGTGCGAAGCATTTTGTACAGCGGAAAAGCAATTACAAGATGATAGTAGTAATATTTAAAAACAGCAAAGTAGAGAGCGGAGTGCCAAATAGCTTCTTCCTATATATCCTGGATATAGCAGGGTAGTCAGAGGGAAACTGGTGTTAAGACACTCCGTTCATAATCTTTTGTCCTATCTTTATTATATTTCGTGTTGTCCCTCGAATGAGAGCCGAACCTACAACTGGCATCACATATAAATAAAAATAATAAAGTGTGGGTCACGCCTAATATTCTGCAAAAATTCCAATCACAAAGACACATCTAATAATAAACGAGGTATCAAATCCGTTAAAAAAATTACACGGTTTTTTTTAACCAATATCATCCCTATATTAGAAACCTAAGCTAACTATTACTTAAACAATCCCCGCAACGAGTACCTACTTTAGCACTGTCGCCACCACTGACGGGGCACGTGGCGGACACGCTTCAACATAGCTAAGCTAACCTGGTTATAAATATTACAAATATCCCCATTACAAGTAATTATTTCCATTTCATCGCTTAGACACGGTAACAAGATAAAGCACGGCGTTGAGTTCCGCCACTTAACACACAATGCCTGCAGAATTCGGGCGAAAGTGGGGAACAGAAGTGTCCTAATGGGAATAGGGCGCTTTAACATTAGGTTCCTAGGCACCTCTCGTCAACATTTATTAGACAAAGCATATAAACTAAGAAGGAAGGAAACGGAACTCAACGCCGCAAAAACAAATTAATTCCGTTACACCTAACAAGCGTCAAGTCGACCTTAAATCTAAATCATTTACCAATTAAGTACTACAACTAAATAATCGGACTCCTGATCAAATAGAGACCCAAAAAGCTGTTAATATTTACACGGTCGGTCACCCGAGCTTGACCCAAAGTGTTTATACTCCTAAATAAATATTAGGACTCGATTGGAAGTCGGTTTGTAAGCGCGACGGTTATAGGTTCGATTCTACCTCGGCATACTAAATTATTTTCATTTCCTCGCTCTGGTAAAAAAGAGCGGCGTCGATTTCCGCTACTCTACAGACATTGTCTCGATAGTATATTTTTATTAAGAAATCTAATATTTTAATATGTTATGTTATTATTTTACAACTTCTAGGGCCAACCCATTCACGAACTCAAAGTTGAGTGACTCACGCACTTACTCGTAGATATTAACAAGTTATGTGTGTTTATTTTAACACCAATTACGGCTAAATCACCCACTGTGCTAAACGCTACCAATTATCCTCCATACGACTCTATGTATGTCAGACACTTGCGATTTGCATATATGTATACTATTTTAAATTAATTAGTTGTTATGGAAAATTACTGTTGGAATAGTGGTTAAAAAAGCAGTGGTCCTAGGTTCATTATTATTATTATTCAAAAATTAATATTTTCCGCTAGAGTGCATATTATATTAGGATTAATTAACCTGCCTATTATATGTAGAAACATTTAAAGCAGAGAGATAAATAACAAACAGTCACTATATTCTCCACTATAAACCTATGTCGTTTTTTTTGCTGGAAGTTTCCACTTAACATCACACGTTTTCTTTCCCTTAAACGGAGTTTGAACCCATAACCGCCGCATTCAGTCAGCTATACAAAGCAAATCAAATAAATAAATAAATTTTAATCATCGCAGGTCAAATGATATGACAATGTTACTCACGTCTCACTGAGCCGTCTGTAGTCTGTATACCAGATTATGAATTATCAGTATTGTTCTCAAATATCTTATTGACCTGTCGTTGAACTGTAATTTTTTATGTGCACGATAAGTTTAATATAATTGTTTTTTTTTATCAGCTTCACGCTGTATCCCGCACACAGCAGGGTAAATAAAGGGAACCTAGTATAAAGACACTCTGTTTCCCACTTTCCGGCGAATTCTGGTGGCATTGCGTATTGAGTGGCGGAACTCGACACCGCGCTTTGTTTGGACACCAGAGCGATGAAATTCGTCGAGTGGAGATCGAACCCACAATCAATCGATTTTATAATCACACCTTGTGCCTCTGCGCCACGGCTGGCCTCAATAATTGTTTTGTTTTTTTTTTGTATGTAAATAAAGAAACGAAAACATAATGTAAACACTATTAGATACCTTTTTTTATTTTTACGCTGTATTCCGCTATTAGAAAGGTAGGCAGACGGAACTTATTGCTCTAGTTTTTTCAAGATATTGCGTGTTGAACGGTGGAGCTCAACGCCGCAATTTTTAATTCCTACCTACCGGAGCTAGAAAGTAAAAACATTTATTCCCCGATTGGAAGTCGTACCCACAAGCACAGCAGCAGCGTTTACAGGTCGATTACTCAAAAATAAAATAACTTTCTATATATCTCACTTTTTTTATAAATAGTAATGTCAATATATAATTTAGAAAATTCGCGCCGTCATTTTATTTGATCAGGTGCCGCGTGTCCATCGACCAATCGGAGCACTCGATACGTATTACAAATGCGATTTAATATGAATTTTAGTAAATGAATTAGAATATGTTATCTGGAACAAACGTGGCGAATACGTGTAATGTTTCAAAAATATTTCATTCCTTTATAGCGTTTATATAGCATATAGCGGGGTAGGCTGAGGGAATCTAGTGTTAAAGACACTTGTTAAGACACTCCGTTTTCATTAAAACATTTCCGTTCCAAATTTTCCACCAAATTCTAAAGACATCGAGGTTTGAGTGGGGTTACTAAGCGCCGCATTTTGCTTCGTTACCAGACCGAAGAAATTAAGATATTAAATATTTATTTCCTCGAATGGGAATCGAACCCACAATGTGTCACGTTTACAATTTTTTGCACGCTTTTGCCTCTTTGCCACAACTGGCTTCAACAAACTGTTATTTGTTTTCCTCATTTCATCAATAAAATACGACTAGAAAACTTAATATAATAAATCAATTTTGATTTGGCCTATAAATTATGTTACTAGGTACTTAATATTGACAACTCTTATATGCGGTTAGATTTTATTTTTTTAATTTAGTGTAGGAATCGAGTTTTCATTTTTTAAAGTAGTGCCTTAAAAGAAAAAAAATGGAACCCTTATTCTCTGGTTCTCTTTGTAGTTTATCATTTCTCAAGATCGCGTGAAGGTGAAAATAATATCAAATATCCAAATTTGTCCCTTCGAGCACTAAATAACCCGCCGCACAATCAAAATCTATTAAGTACTTTCCATGTAAATAAGTAGGTACTTTACCAATTTATTTACAAGTAAAATAAAAAAAATAATTGGTACGAAACCTTCGATGGGCGTGCCCGACTCACATATGACTGGTACTTCTCTTCTCCCACCTCCATAAAAGAGCGTTTTTTTTTAAATTCAGAAAACTATAGTCCGATCTTTATAAGAAAAAAAGATGCTTCGCGAGAATAGGGAATTAAAAATAAAATATATATAAAAAATATACGCAAAAATATGAGGCCGGTCGTCGCGCAGCGGCACAAGGTGTGGCTGCAAAACCGACTGGTTGTGGGTTCGATCCCCACTCGAGGAGATGAAATATTTACTTAAATTTATATTTCCATTTCTTCGCTCTGGTGTCGAGGTTAAGCTCGGCGTTGAGTTCTGCCACTCAACACGCAATGCCTCCAGAATTCGGCAGAAAGTGGGGAACGGAGTGTCTTAACACTAGGTTCCCTCTGCCTACCCTGCTGTGTGCGGGATACAGCGTGAAGCTAATTTAGTTTTTTTTATATACATATTTTTGTTACTTTTTATATTTAACGGAATATTCAGAGAAAACCTACTAAGGCACTATATTGCCTACTTTAGAAACATAACACATGGCTTTCTAACCCACAACCACTCCATTCCAAGTCGGACACTTACTACTGTGCAATAACATATTTTTTTCTTTATAAATATTACTTTAGATAAGTTTAATATAAACAATAACAAAAACATAGTATTTTCTCGACACTACTAGCGATAATCATACCGATAACACTTTAGATTTCGGGTCAGTGCGTATACTACTTGGATATTGACACGTTGGACATATCAAGGCGAGTGTGACACACGTTCGTATAATATAATTGAAGACTGCCATAAAATAAATAGAGCCCGTCCTAGCGCAGCGTCTGGCTGTAAGCGCAACGGATGTTGGTTCGATTCCAACTCGAGGAAAATCATTATTTTCATTGTTTGGTCTGTTAACAAGTGATGAGGTTCCACCACTCACCACGCCATGCCTCGAATATTGAGCTTTGGGAACGGAGTATTTTAACACTAGGGTATCTCTGCGTACTCTGCTACGTATGGGATAGGTGCAGAGTGAAGCAATTTTTATCTTTTTGTTTATTTTTATTAACATTATTAAAAAATAATAATAATTTATTATTTATTACATTTTTTATCTACCCGCAAAGCTAAGCTCGTGATAAGATTTTACAAAAGAATCCACATTAAACAGCTTTCTACATATTTAACATAGTATTATAAATATATTGCGCAATAAAATATAATGCAATGTGCAATTAATTTAATTACTAGTCTCTAGTATTATATTATATAGTATATTATAGTAAGGAGTATAGACACGCGACCGATACGTAGTAACCCCCGGGTTATCAGTAATGCAGAGTTAAATGTTATTATGTATTATCGAATTTTACTGATATACTGTAATGGCGCAGGGGAACAAACGTGTGACTGTAAGCGCGACAGGTTATGGTTTCGATTTACAATCGAGGAAATGAAATATTTAATATTTTCAATTTCCATCGCAATTGCAAAGAGTTAAAGCGCGGCGTTGAGTTCCGCTACTCTACACGCAATTCCTCCAGAATTCGGCGGAAAATGAGGGAACGGACATATCTAAACACTAGGTTCCCACGTTCTCTCTGGTCTGGTCACCAAAGCAAGGCAAAAAAGCAACATAAACCCAAACAAAACAACAGAACAAAAGTTAGTCAATTACAAAATATTAATAAAAAAACACAAGCGTTTGATTTACGATGATATAAATGATTAGTGAATTATCATCGAATGGGCGACCTCGGCCCCGTTTCTGGATTATAGGCGACACAGCCACCGGGTACCTACATATATAGAATATACATGTTATAAAACATTTAGCTGACTAATAATATAAAACCGTGAAGTCTGTACGTACAGTAATTAAAATCTAAACATTTTATGATTATCTTTATTTTGACTTTACACTGTATTCCGCATAAAAGGCAAAGGGAACGAATTAAGTCACTCCGTTTCTGACGTATCGCATAATTTTCGAGAAATTACGTGTTTAGTGGCAGAACTCAATACTACGTTCTGTCTGGTCAGAAGAAAGAAATGAAAATAATTAAAATTTTCGTTTCCCACACCGAGTGAGAATCGAACTCACAACAATCCTGCTTATAATCCGATGCTGTGCAGCTGCGTCACGACAACTACATCTTTACCTTTTAAAATCAACAAAAAAAAATAACCTGCCAGACACAAAATTAAAAAAAAAAAATAACAAATAAAAAAATCGCAGAAAAGCACTTGTTTTAATATGGAAAAAAAACGAACACCGAGCACCGTGTGAATTATGCCGTCAACGTCTAAGTGGCCTGTCTAATTGAGTGAGCTTAAATAACTTTAGTTTAGGAGTTATGGCATTAAACTACATGTTTGATCAACTTGTTCAATATGATTTTGATATTGGTGTGTGTGTGTGTTTTTTTTATATTACAAATTATAAAGAGACGGTGATCATTAAGCTGTTCTAAAATTAAGCACGCGGTCGTGGGTTCGATCCTAGCCGGACGCAGTGTAGAAGAAAAAAATATTATATAATATTTAAAAAATATTTTACAATATTTCAAAAATATTTTATAATATTTAATATAAAATGTTTTTCACATGATTTTGTGATGATTGATAATTATTTCCATTAAAAATCTTTAAAATGTAACTTTTTGTTTTAAATATAAAATGTTGTTGTTTGTTTAGCTTGGAACATTTTTAAGTTTACTTTACAAGTACCATAAAATTTCAATATATGTATATTATTACTATTTCAGTATAGTGTATTCAGAGAGGAATAAGGAAAATATTTTTCTTGTATGCCACAAAGTATATTGTATTCTATTCTGTTATTTTCTTACCAAAAATAGACCAACGTACAGACGAACAGAATCTATTTATATGTAGAGTATAAAGTATTGTGACATACAAACACGCTAGATTAATTTTACTCGTGACGCGCCATATTTGGCTGGAGTGTACGGCCGGTTATAGAAATGATATTGGCAATATATACTTTGTATACATACATAAAACCAATTTAAAAAAGAAAAATTGTATATATTTTAATAATAAATATATTAACGACAGAACGCGATAGTCACGGGTTCTATTCTATACTGTCTGTCAATTATTTATCAATGAACTAAATGCAAAATATGAATATTAAAAAGTCCATAGTTTTATAGGTATTCATCTATTATTTATAGCTTCGCGCAGTATCCCGCACATAGCAGAATAGGCAGAAAGAACCTGGGAATCTAGTTTTAAGACACTCCGTTTCCACTAAAAGATTTTCGATCGAATTCTCGAGGCATTGCCTGTTGAGATGGCGGAACTCAATGCTGTGCCTTGTTACTAGAGCGAGGAAACGAAAATATCAAATATTTCATTCCCCCAAGTGGGAATAGAACTCACAACCGTTGTGTTTGCAGTCACATCCTTGTGCCACGGGGTCACGAGGGCATAAAATATTAAAACAATTTATTAAATAATTTCGGAATTAGATATATCATCGTAACTAACTTTAACTTGTGGCTTGGTCAGAGTGGACAAACAGAAATAACTATAGTTTATGTATGACACATGACACATTCTAAATGTTCGAGATAAGTCTGACAGAATATATAATGGAATACAACGAAACGATTAGCGTAACAGTATTTCCTGAGGTTAGTGTGTTCGACCGAGCAAACTCTTCTCCTCTTTCAGCTTTCAGCGTTATTTTTATTTTTTTTACCTTTAGGCTGTATCCCGTACATAGCAGAGTAGGCAGATGGAACTTGAGAACATAGTGTTAAGACACTCCGTTCCCATTAAGAATTATATTTCGTTTTTTGTGTAATGTTTTTCCATTTATAATATTATATCAGTTCATAGAAAAAAAGACAGCCTCTAATATGAAAAAATAGCTCTCAATACAAAGTTACTATAAATTATGTAGACATCAGCCATAAATCATTTTAAATCAAAAAATATATTTATTCATAATTTTTTAATTAGTTCATTTAAGGTTAATTAATGAACATTAATATTAATTATATACAAAAGTGAGTGAACTTGGAGCAGTATGGACGCGCCTGACCGCACACGACTCGTGCGAGTTCAATATATCTTCTAACTTATTTCTTATAAATATCCTAATAGTTCCTATAAAATATTGCTTAGATTCGGAAATACAATAGGAGAATTTAGTCACTCTGCTTTAATCCTATCGTACTAATACTACTAATATAAAATTTGTGAAGATGTATATTCGTTCCATTTTGACGCTACTACTGAATTGATTTAGAATTGATTTCATCTAAATCAATTCAGTATAGTTTATACGTAAGAATACCGCACGGGCTACAATTTATGTTAAGAATTTCTTTAACTTGACTTTAATATAACAATAATTTTAAGCGGACAAAGCCGCGTTCGGATCGCTTTGGGTTCTTGTAAACAGAATCACTTGTTACAATATTTACCTAACTCGATAAATGTGTAAAAGATATTATAGTTATCTATCTAGACTCTAATATTATTAAGATGAAAAGTGTGTTTGGTGGAACGCGCTAATCTCAGGAACCACTGGTAAGAACTGTTTTTTTTGTGTCCCATTCTCTTTTTACCCAGGATACTACAGGCTATATTACTTTCCGTTAAATATTTCGAAGTTTCCCGCTGTACCTGCGATCTGAATTACCTTACGCAATTAGATTATACCATGAAGTTATACACAAATGTTCTTTTTATGACCACACAGGTGAAGCCACGTCGCGTTTTTATAAATTAAAAGCAGAACATCGTTTTTTGGGACGTTCAAGGCATTTCAAAACACACTTTAGCAAGTTGATAGACTTTAAATGGCTATCTAATAATCAGCAAGTACGAACAACAGGTGAAGATCTCGAAAAAAAAAACAAGGTAAATAAAAGATAGCATCTTTAAAATTATTCCCGAGAACAAATTATAACATATTATTCAATATAAAGATCAACTCGTTTGCTTCAAATTAAGAAACAGACGGCTGAATCTATACATAATTTAAAGGCAGCAGAAAAGGGGGGAGTCGGGAGGGGAGATCCGTGCCGTTCACAGAACCTAACCCCTACTACTCTACTCTGGTAACTTGTACTACTAACAAATCATTAAGTGAATAATAAAAAAAACTTCATATAAAAGGATTAATCCAATGCGAAAGTAAAGTTACGACCAAGTCAGTGGCGCCTCTGGTTAATATCTCTATCAGAAATTAAGTTCAGATCACTCCGATCTCCACTCATCGCCCAAACCAATACAATGACTCATTTTATGTAGATTATTTTTAAATTTTAAAGAAGTGTTTGTTTGAACGCGCTTATCTCAAAAACTGCTAGTTCGAATTGAAACAATATTTTTGTGTTGGAAAGTCCATTAATTGATTTTATTGAGATATTTCCCTTTGATAACGGGAGAAAATCTGCGAAAAAACTAGTAAACCATAAAATAAAAGTACGGTGAACACGCTGTAGATGATAAACAGAAAGTATTCAAAGCAGGTTGAGAATATGTCAATCCTTTGTGAAATTGAACACCTGGTGCAAGTGATAAGAGTTTAGTGTAGGCGATTAGCGTGCTCCAATAGACTAACTGTCAAATAGATACAATATTTATTACTAGTTTCCTGAATACTTTTGATTGTTGTTAATTTTTTTCTCTCAACAGAATAACATATTGACAAGTGTGTATATTTACAAAAAAAAAACTATTCTTTGTACAATCAAAATCTAAATCTAACTAACATGTCTTAACTAAAACATAATGTTTCTGTTAGGCGAAAAAATGTGTGAAGATATTTTTATCCACCGCCAATCTCCCATAGCTTGTGCCATACAACAATTTCATAAAAATATAAGGCCACCAGCCATATAAGGATACAATCCTATTGAGATGAACACGCACTGATTGCTCGGACATATAATTTGACCACTCTCATTAGAGGCCTGTGTGAAAGCTTTTTGCGTAAGAAAAGTTTTTCCATATAATCTTCACTAATATTATGAAGCTGTACGTGTACAGTTTATTTGGTGGAACGCGGAAATCTCAGGAGCTACTTATTCGAATTTAAAAAATCTGATAGATTTTTAGTCCGTTTATCTAATTATAGTCCGTTTATCGAATTTATGACATCAGGTACAGTAGGTTACATTGAAACCATTTTAACCCACTGTAGCCGTTGTCAGACTAACTTACGTCGAGCACTTGGAATGTGTCATGACTCATGTGTCATACACAACTCACAGTTATTTCCTTTCAACACGCAGACAATAAGACTAATAAGATATAAAATCTCAATTCAAAGGTAAGTAAAAGTAGATACTGATTCGAATATAAGAGTGTAAAAAACCTTTTGGCCGATTTCCTCTAAGGAGTATGTGGAAAACGGTGTAAATAAAAGGAGCAACCAGTTTTTTTTTAGCATATAGCAGGGAAAGCTCTGCCTTCCCACCTTTTTAGAAATACGGCACGTTGAGTGGCGGAACTCAACGCCGCTTAAATTGTGAAGACTCATATTAATTTTCGTGTCTAGCACAAACTACGTTCGATTACAAAATATAATAATAGTTCATCATTTTCATTTTACTAATAAACAATCAGCTTTAACAAATCACCTACAAATGAGAGTCATTTTAGAAGAATTTAATGATTATTTTTTTTGTTTGCATGCAACATACGAGTTGCGCGTTCTCATTTGCGATTTCACTCACTCTTTTTTCACTCATTTTTCTTTATCTTCACATGACAATTATTTTTTTTTGCATCCTCACACTTTCTTTATACTGCATTGCTCTATCAACAGACAATCTAGTGTCAAGATACTATCCACTTAAAAAAAAAATAAACAACCACCACAACCTACGAGTGACGACGGCTAAAACTAAGCTAAAACTAGAAGCACTACGGTTTTGGGTTCGATTCTCGCTCGGGTTGTACTTATATTTAAATTATTTTCATTTCCGCGTTCTACTCAGGCATTATCGAGTTCCACCATTCAACAAGCAATGTCTCGGGAAATAGGCGGTGGGTGAAGAAGGGATCTTAACACCTAACCTTGCTATATGCGGGATACAGCGTGAAGCAGAATAAAAATCTATCCTACATATATTTTTTTATTTATATATATCAAAATTAGTACTAACTAACAGAAGTGCATTTTTCCCTACTACTAATTTCCATATATTATAAAAACATGTTATTACAATATTAACACAGGTGTATTCAATCAAATAAAACTAACTTGAATTTCATGGTTGATCATATTTGCTTCAAAATATAATTCTGTACATGTTTACTATATCTTTAAAGAGAGGCCGTCGTGGAGCAGTGGTACAACACCTAACTGTAAACGCACAAGTTGTGCTATTGTGTATTTTATTATATATTCATTTCCCTGCACTGGGATGTAGAATGCGACATTGAGTTTCGTCACTCAACATCTTGAAAATTCGGTGGAAGGAATGGAAAAGTGTCTTAATATTTCATTACTACTAGCTACTTTTTTATTTACAATATTTTTATATTATAATGGCGGGCATATATGGGTTTCCAGTTGTGGGAATTAATTATTTTAAGTTCTGTCGTATTAAACACACAATTTCTCAAATCCATATGGAAAGTAGAGAATGCACTAAGTTTTCTCCGTCTACCCTGCTGTATGAGAAATCACCCTTTATTTTAAGCTTTGCCACCATGTTCAAATGTAAACTTTTATACATATTATAAGTGTAAGCATGTGAGGTAACCCTGGTAAAATTCTCCTCGAGATCAACTGGCATACTTAGAACACCACAAGCAAAGAACAACATTAACAACAACAACAACCTTGGTAATTACAGTGGGCTGCATTAAAACAGTCAACATTGTGTATAGCTTATAGCTTGCCTCCATAAAACAACCGTACAAAATTTAAAAAAATCTTCAATTCCAAACAGTAGATTCTTAAGCTTTGTAATATTAGTAGAGATAGATAAAAATGTGAAATAAAAAAAAAAGAAATATAACATATTAGTAAAATGAAAATTCAACAGAAAGTGGGAAACAGAGCTGTGTGCGTGATACAATGTGAAGCTGTTTTTTTTATAACATATTAAGTAGTCTCCATTGATATCCTTTTTTGATAAACCAACTATGAAACAGAGAAATTTAATTCAAAGCAGTAGTATCTGAGATTAGTGTGTTCAACCAAACAAATTCTTCAGTTTTATAATATTAGTATAGATAAATGAATGTATTAGACAGTACATCTACATTCAATAAATACAACATTGATATGACAGTTAATAGATTCCATTGCGCCAATCAAAACCAGCCTTGATCTTAATATGACGAATGTAAACTTATTGCAACTTTGCCCATTCTGCTGGAGGATAAAATTTAGATTTTCCTGTTCAGTAGCCCAAAAGGAGCTACCAAGGAGGTTCAAATTTTTATTTGACTATAATAATAAACTAAGATTTTGGGAGTTTGCTTGGTTAAACATGCTCATGTTGGGAACTGCTTATTAGAATTGTTTTTTTTTTGAATAGGATATATTAGACCTTATTCAGTCATTCCATAATCACTCATTCATATAATTTACTAGTATACAGAAACTCAATCAACCTCAAAATTGAGCTTTAAATTATAGATACCAATATTTTCTAACTAATATAATATAGTGTATGTAAATGTAAAAAATGACACTTATTACATACATTTTTTTCTATATATATTTAATTGAACAAGAAATTATAAAAATATTAAGTAAGGTTTTCCTTGTTTGGAATTTCCAAATATATATATATATATATATATTCTAATAATACACTAATTTGAAAAGGGTATTGAAAATGGTAACAACATTACATATAGTTGGTTATATCAATCTGTTGAGTTATTCTGAAAGCATTATATTTTACAAATAGTTAGTTCAAAGTAAACTACTTTTATTAAACACTCAAACCCTGAATATATTTATAAAATGGTACATGTACATGCAAGAAGGCACATGTTAAAAAATTATTCTTGTTGTACATTTTATTTCATAAAATATATTTATAACAACTTGGTAAAATCTATATGAACATATACTAGTCATTGTGGAATATGGAGTAAAAACACAATGGTTGTGGATTAGATTCCTATTTGGTGCAAAAAATTAAATTAATGTTGTGTGGATTTGGGTTACACCACACAACATGCAATGTTTCTAATTTGGATAGAAAGTGGAGAATGCAGTGACTTGACACTGAGTTGCCTATGCTATTTAAGGAATACAACATAAAGCTGACTATTACATACATTTGAGATGTAGCAACATCATTATTTTGGTAGATTACAAATAATAAATAACCAAAAACTATATATCTTTGGTATAATATTTTAAAAAACCCAGTATACATTTATTGTTGATAGCACACAGCAAGTATAGTATCCAGCAGTTATCTCCCACCACTGTTTACATTACAATATTTTAAACATTTAAATTTTCATTTGTTTATGTAAAAAAAACTTTACCGAGTATACAAAATTATATAGTATAGTACAATAGTAGGTCCTAATACGCGGAGCGCGGTGTTCGTGTAAATAAACAAATTCTAATTGTAAACACAAGCGTAAAGAGAACATAAAAACTGTAATTTGCGATCTATATCGGATCGCGACACACGCT
>JAATLQ010030871.1:9735-23599 GCA_013421005.1 Heliconius erato x Heliconius himera | reverse complement strand
ATCCAGCAGTTATCTCCCACCACTGTTTACATTACAATATTTTAAACATTTAAATTTTCATTTGTTTATGTAAAAAAAACTTTACCGAGTATACAAAATTATATAGTATAGTACAATAGTAGGTCCTAATACGCGGAGCGCGGTGTTCGTGTAAATAAACAAATTCTAATTGTAAACACAAGCGTAAAGAGAACATAAAAACTGTAATTTGCGATCTATATCGGATCGCGACACACGCTTTCAGTATATGTAAGACGCGTTAAGCTCAAAGTGTATAAAAAAATATAACGATGCTTCCCTTTAATCGCCATTGTTGACTGCGAATTGTTAAGACACGTTGCTTTATAAATCTTACGTATAATGTGTTATTTAGAGTTCAGAGAAGAGGTGTATAATTATAAATAATGTAGGAATACTAAATTGTATTAAGCTAAGTGAGCACAATGGACAGCATATTTGACAATCGTCTGTCCAACCAAAACATAGCCTTTGTAAGACTATATAGCGACAATAAGTTATAAATAATCACACCAGCCCGCCTCTTGTACATGTACAATTGAAAAGAAACGGGTTTTAACAAACCAACACGACGGTTTTTGTTGAATTTTGTAAAAATGCTGCTCCGCTACTACACTGAATATAATATGGCATAACACGCAAACACTTCGATTGAATTTCACAATGAAACACTGCACTTAACCGCAAATGTTCGTTTGAGGAACGCGCTAACGGCCACCGTATGCATTATTTCACTCACCTTGTTGTTTATTTGCTATTTTATTAAAACAGTTTTGAAATACTTCATATAAATGCATAGGCTCGTCATCGCTCGTCGCCATTTTGGAATTTACTGTCCAAATATACCATAGAGTAAGTAGAGTTGAATTAAATAGTTTACGTTCTGAAAGCATTGCTTTGTAAATATATAAATTATTAGAAAATATGTTATAATTAATAATATAAGAATAACTTACAAAACATTGTAAATAAATTAATATATTGATAGTAGCGCCATTTCTAACTACGTATGAAATATTATTTGTTCTTAAACTTGAATCCATAGATATTAATCGGCTTATTGTTATTCTTTTGCGTAAACTCTGTTTATGGTATTCGATATTATTTTAACCGAATCACTGGCCCAATATTTCCACCGCCTACTGTATTCTGTATATGAAAATATTTTGCCAATTTGTTTCTAGAATTTTATTAGACTAATAAAAAAAGGTATATATTTCGTTTCGCATATATTTCGAAATTTGTGAAAAAGGCAAGAAACACCAATGAAAGTCACTCTGTCTTCTATATGTCAATGTTTCTTGTCTACCCTACACCCGGAACACTTAAATATTTAATAAATAAAAATATATTTCCAAATTAAATTTATATAAAATTTATAGTCTGAACTGCGCTGAACTATAAAGGTCACAATTATTATGTATTACAAAATACATAATAAGTGTTTATTATTTTTTCTTTTTTTGTGATTTTTCTATTCATGTTTTATTTATTTCATTTTTTTATTATATAATTTCTAATATTTTCAATTTCATATCTTTGTGCAATCTAGTATCGATATCTATGTTAATCGAGTCATAGTTCGCCATGTTTTTCAGCGGATTAACGTCAGGACTTATAAAAGCTTGCCTACAAAATTACCTAGTGCAATATTTAGACAAATAAAAACATATATCATATACATGTAACATGTTCTCACTGAATTCTATAAACACACAAAACCAGGCAAGTGCTATTTATCCGTTAAATATTGTTTTACACATGACAATCGCTTAAAAACAGTTTGTCATTATAACCTTTTGTTATTGCAGATTCTTATTAGTTTTAGCCAGTTATCTTCACGTTATTCGAGTTTATTTAGACAGCGAAAACATAACAATGTTAGAAATAAGAATGTGAAAGGTAAAGAGAGCTCAGTTTTTGTGTATGATGCAACAATCTGCCCGGAGAGTCTCGAGGAAGCTGTACGTCATATAGATAAGAATGCTGTAGATGAGATGTGTAAAATCGATGTGCGGTCCATGGCCTCCCTGGCCGGGTCCTCCAAAGCTGTTTTAAAAGACATACCGAATCTGAAATCAGTTAGAAAAATATCACATATATCGTCAAATTCTTTTGAAAAGAACAAAAATGGATGGTCAGCACCTACAGTCACTGTTGACCTTAGAGGCAAACATACAAAGCTTAGTTTCACTGACAATTTTATTGGCTTACTTACCAAGAGCATACAGGAGAACTCATTTAAATACAATGTGCAAGTCAGAGGATTTAAAACTGAGAGAGGTATTCATGCAGATTTGAAGCGGAACCCAAATCTTATAAATAGACTGCGTAAGTTCTTCGGTCAGTATAGTTGTGTGTACTAAGATGTGCTAGGCGCACCATGTCATCTACATCTGGTATATTTCATACCAAAAGTAACTTCTTCATGTAGTATATAGGGATATTTAAACATTTAGTGTAATCGAGACCACTTAATATTTTCTTTAGTTTTATGCTGTATGTATCCCAAGCACTGTCAATTTTTGAGACATTGTGTGAATTTTGGTGTAGTGAGACAAAATCTAGCTGAAGATGTAAACATGACAGCTGCTAGGGTATGATACTTAGTAGTGAAATGAAGTATTTTACTTTCTTGCTCTGGTAAGACAATGTGTGGGATCAATATATGACTCAATGTCTGGAAAATTATATTCATGAATAATTTATATAATACATGAATAAATGTATAAGTAATAGATCTCATGTAATTAAAACATTTTCTTAAAGTGCATTAAACTTGTTGATAATAATCATAATAATAGTACAAACATACAGGTAACTTCTTACCATTTCCATGATTATTTAGGTACTAATATTTACAAAGCTTATTACAATTCTTTCTAATTTGGAAGTATTATTATGGTAATTTTTTTTAGAAACATTAAAATTTTATTTGGTAGTGGGACTTTTGTTTCTCTAACTACTTGTGGCCTAAATTCTTATGAGCTTGTTACAAAATATTTTTTGTTATTATCTCTGTAGAGAGACCATTGTGGTGCAGCGGCACAACAATGTGGCTATAAATTCAATGGCTGTTGCATTGGGTGTAACTCCCATTCAAGGGAATGAATTATTTAATATTTTCATTTTCCTTACTTTGGTAACAAGGCATTGCACAGTATTCAAATCATGGTTGCACAGAATTATTAAGACTATATAGAATTCATTATCTTTTGAATGTATGACAGTATTATTTTTGCTGTCGGCGGGCCACCAGTATTCGACCTGCGGGACGCATGCGGCCTGCCGACATGCGGTCTGTGTATTCATGGTTCAAATTTATTTCAAAATATTGAATTATTGTAATTAATTTATCTATTAATTACAATAACAGTTAATGTGATACAAATGTAAATACAAGATATTTTTTTGTTTATAATACTTTCTAAGATAAAGACCATTGATGTACAGTGGTGCAATTTTATACATAAATTAACAGTTACTAAAAATAATGTGCAGGATTAGGTGCCGCCACCCATTTACTAAACATTTTAACTGTTTATAAAGTATGGCACAATTTGCCTTTACAGTAGGTTCACTTTTAATTCTTGGCCATGCATAAATTTATTTTAAATGGGGATCAAACCCACAACCATCTTGCTACCATCATTCTCTGCACCTATTAGTACCAGTAATAAACTTAAATAATATCAAATTTCCAGGCCTAAATGTACAAGAAAGTACCGAAAAACCCAACCTAGGACCCGATGTTGCTCCAAGGCTCGAGAAACTTCTCAATGAAGACACACTGCTAACACATCAGCAAAAGGATAAAATTAAAATTGCATTCGCAGAAGGTTATTTAGCAGGTTCGTAAGAAATTACAGATAATTTTTTTTTAGCTTCATATCTCGCATATATTCCTGTATAGTGTGTATAGTGTGGTAATCGAATCCACAATTGTCGCGTTTACAGTCACACACTTATGCCCCTGCGCAATGACGGCCTTAGATACCAGAAACAGCAAACAAATAATAAATAACTTTTTTTATTTTTAATATATATCTTAATTTTTCATTCCCAGGTTCACATCCGGAAAACGTACGCGGTACTAAAGCGTCGAAGTATCTCAAATTGGTACAACAGTTGTTGACTATTGTGTTGTTTTTGGCCATCTTTGTCAGTCTGATGGCGTCTGTCAGCGGAACTGTTTTCCGGTAACTTTACATAATGTTTTTTACTTTTAAATTTCAAATTAAAGTTGAGGCCGTTGTGGCACAATGTGTGTCTGTAAAAGTGATGTTTGTGGGTTCGATTCCCATTTGAGGGATGATGAAAATTGCTCTCATGGCTAAGTGGGGTGTTGAGTTTCACAACTTAACACACAAGCATGTAGTGTGTGGAAAATGGAGTGTTCCCTCTGCCTACCCTGCAATATCCAAATGATGTTACCTCCACTAAGATAAAGGTCTAAAGTCCACTACAAAATGACGATAAAATGGTAAATGGAATTTCTTCTTCAGCTTTATGCTGCTTTCTGCCCATAGCAAAATACCCAGCGAGTTAATGTCTACACATAAAATTTATTGTATGTATTTGAATCCACTGTCCTTCTCTACCATATAATAAGTATAAATACCTCAACATGGCCAGGATCCAGCTCGGCAACCAGGTGGAGGTGGATCCCGAGGATATATCTGTGACATTTGACGATGTGAAGGGCGCGGACGAAGCTAAGCAGGAGCTGAAGGATGTGGTTAGTGCAATTTTGCTTATATTATGCATTGTGTAAGGATTCCTACTGGAAATAAAGTATGTAATATTTTCTCCCACATTCCCTGTTATGTGCAAGATATAACCTGATGCCAAAAATTATCAATACATTTCAATCAATTGAAGCCAGTCATGGCGCAGGGGCACAAAGTGAGACTGTAAAACCGACTGGTCGTGGGTTCATCACGCGAGGAGATGAAATATTTACTTAAATTTATATTTCCATTTCTTCGTTCTGGTGTCGAGGCTAAGCGCGGCGTTGAGTTCTGCCACTCAACACGCAATACCTCCAGAATTCGGCAGAAAGTGGGGAACGGAGTGTCTTAACACTAGGTTTCCTTTGCCTACACTGCTGTGTGCGGGATAAAGAAAATAAAAACAATAAAATCAAACTTAAATAATTTTATTCAAAATAAGAAGTTACATGGCGTATTGTTTTTATTGATACAATTAATACCTATTTTCAAAAAATATTATATACATTATTTTATAAAATTTCACTTAGATCTAAGGTGTTAAGCGAGTTTTTATATAATTTTATATTTAACAATTTTACACATATACTATATATATTTAATTACATTCATTTTAGAAGCCGTGGTTTGGGTTGTTAGGTTTTTTATATTAATTTTTCCCCCCTCAGGTGGAGTTCCTCAAGTCTCCGGAAAAGTTCTCTTCGCTAGGCGGTAAACTGCCCAAGGGGGTGCTCCTGGTGGGACCGCCTGGGACAGGCAAAACCCTTCTAGCTCGCGCCGTGGCCGGTGAAGCCAGAGTGCCGTTCTTCCATGCCGCAGGTCCTGAGTTCGATGAGATATTGGTGGGGCAAGGGGCAAGGAGAGTGCGGGATTTGTTTAGTAAGTGGTTAATTTTTTTGTAAAACAGGTTGTTACGTTTTTTGACATTAGACAAGTAGTGAAGAACAGTGTTTAAACCCTAGGTTCTATTTGTATTTTTTTTATGTAAGGGAGATGTGTGAAGCAAATATTTTTTTTGTGAATATTCAGTTTTACTATGTATCCCGCACATTGCAGGAGAGTCAAAAAGAGCATAGTATGAAGATACTCCGTTCCCTACTTTCCGCCGAATATTCGAGACAAATAATAATTAATTCTCCTCGAGTGGGAATCGAACTCACAACCGTCACGTTACAGTCAGTCCTGAGCTACGACGACCGACATTAAGTTAGGACTATATTCAGTGTTTTTTGAGCTTCACGCTGTATTTAGCGCATATCAGGGTAGGCAGAGGGACCCTAGTGTTAAGACTCTTTGTTCCCATTACTCTTCCGTTCTCTACTATCCGCCGAATTTTGTAGGCATGCATTAAATATAACAGTTTACAATCATTTTATCTTTTTAGCTGTGTTTTTTTTATATTTTATGAAATACAAATACAGAATACATTATTATTTCAATATATCTTTTTTGATGCTTTTGTTTATTAGAAGCGGCAAAAGAAAGAGCACCCTGTGTAATCTTCATAGATGAAATTGATTCAGTCGGTGCCAAAAGGACTAACAGTGTTCTACATCCTTACGCTAATCAGGTACTTTTTGTAGATTTACGCCACTATTTCGGTGTTAAATGACGGAAATTAATGCCACACTTTTTTTTAACACAGAAAATTAATTCTTTCAGATGGCAATTGAATCCACGACTATCGCGTTTACAATGAGACGCTGTCTCAGTGCGCCACGATGGTCTTATATAATCTGATTAAAACCGCTTCTTTTGTATATTAATGTTTAAAATGTATTTTTTTAGATAATTTATGAAAATTTGAACATTATAGGATTTGAACGCGCGATTGGAAACTACCTAAGCGATCTGATCATTAAGTTTATTAACCCCAAATCATGCTACATTAAAATTTTGTTAGTTCTAAAAAAAAAATCCTTCCTAAATTTGGATGTGGAATAACACTAAATTAATATTAAAAAGGTTTTTTTTTTAATTCTATTTTCTCTAAAAAGATCATTTTCTTGATGCGTTTCTTTTTCAGACAATTAACCAGCTCCTTTCAGAAATGGATGGCTTCCATCAGAATGAAGGTGTTATAGTACTGGGAGCTACCAATAGACGAGATGACCTAGACCAGGCTTTATTGAGACCTGGACGGTTTGATGTCGAGGTAAGTTAAACAGAGTTCAAATGCAGATAAATATATAGATTCATTTAAAATTTGAATGATATAATTTAGTAGAAAATAACAAATAATTATTAACTGAAATCCCAGGACCCCCATACCTACGTTATTTTAGCAAAGCTGAAATTTTAAGGAATGGTTATCCAATATGTAGTTAATCCTGTATGCGTACTTATTAACTTGAAAGTTGGGTCTTTCAATGGTATAGTCAACTTAAAGTACGCGCGTACGTTAAAGTAAAAACGCTCGTATTTAAGTATGTTTTTAAGAATATATTATTACTAGACTCTTTACGTGGCCTTTACTCCTGTCAGACATCATAAAAGTTGTTTAAAATTGAAGCAAAGTACGCTACTACAAGGATTAATTTTGCATATATTATTTACGGACTATCTAAAAGAGCCGCACTGTCGAGTTTGTGAGTTCTTATACTATCTTAACTACACATTAGACTGATTATCCTCAAAATTTCAGTTTTGCTAAAATGACGTAGGTCTGGGGCCCTGGGATCTTGGGTGTTAGTTTCTATTTAAAAAACTCGTTTTATTTTTTCAATTTATGTAGGTAAACTATTTGAAACCATTTTCACCATAAAAAAAAACTCAATTATGTTGTACATAAAATAAAAAAAAATTGAAAAAGCAGTAAAGTGCTTTTTATTATTTTTACTGCTATTTATTTCTGATTTTTGTTCCCCACTCACCACCCAATTTCCGAGGCATTGCGTATTGAGTGGCGAAATTAAACGCCACGCTCGAGGACACCATATTTTTTTAAACTTTTTTTATATCTATTTTTCTTTCTTTCTAGGTAACAGTACCAACACCGGACTACACAGGCCGCCTAGAAATTCTCCGCATGTACATATCCCGGGTATCAGCCTCGCCCTCAGTAGACGTTGAGGCCCTGGCCCGAGGAACCACAGGCTTGACTGGAGCAGACCTCGAGGCCCTCGTCAACCAGGCAGCTGTCAGGGCAGCAGCTGAAGGAGCTCTTGCAGTGGACATGTTACACCTGGAGGCAGCCCGGGATAAGCTGTTGATGGGCCCTCCTAGGCGGGCTAGGCTGCCTGATGATGAGGCCAATGAGATCACAGCAGCCCATGAGGGTGGACATGCTGTCGTAGCTTATTATACTAAGGTAGGTGAGGTAAATGATAAATAAATGAAGATGAGAAAGGGTAATTAAGTGACGGGCGGTGAAGGGAGGAATGCGAAAATGAGTATTGAGAGGCAGGAAATAAGTGGGAAAGGGGAAAATAAATGATAGTAAGTGTATGGGGGAAAAGGAAAAAAAATGGGAGAAAGGGATGAATGAAGGGGAAATTGAGCAAGAAGGGAACATAAATATATGGACATAAGCGACATTCTATATTTCAATATCAAACTAGTATAAAAATGCGTAATAATAAAAATATACACATTTTATTATGTCTTTTTCATTATTAGTTCAGATTATATTTATTGTGTTTTACAAAGGAAATGCTTTTTAATATATTACCCCATACATTTCAGGATGCTCATCCCCTCCACAAAGTGACAATCATCCCCAGAGGTCCATCCTTAGGGCACACAGCTTATATACCAGCCAAGGAGAGGTATACAGATGTATTTATATTGTTTTATGTATATAGATAGTGGTATTTTTTTTGTAATTGTGGTTTCAAATCCTATGGGAAGAGAATCCTATCTTCATTTGTTATATATCTATTGAAATTTTAAGATTGCATCCCCTCTGTTTTACCAGGATATATGTGAGGAGATGAAAAGACTAAAATTTTTTTTAGTAATTATTATTAACTTGTGAGGTTTCCTTTCTCTTTCTCTCCTCTTCAACTTATCTACAAAAGCTTTGTCACTACTAATAACTTAGTTCGTCGTGACTATAAACACGACTGCTGTGAGTTCGTTCGAATAATTTGTGAAAAAGAATTGTTTTCATTTTCCCAGATATGGCGAGACAATGTGATGTGTCCATATTTCGCCTCCTAATACGCAATGTCTCGAATATATCTCTGTGTCTTTTCTCTCGAAAATTTAAAATATTTAACTAATTTACTACCAACAGACATGTTAAGCCAAACTTAATCTCCATTTTATAATGAATTAACGTCTCTGAATTCAACACTATCTCCCATTACCAAATTACAGATACCACGTAACTAAACAACAGTTACTAGCCATGATGGACACCATGATGGGTGGCAGAGCTGCTGAAGAGCTGGTCTTTGGACCTGATAAAATCACTTCTGGTAAGGAATTTTCGGAAATCTTATAGCTATTTATCTCATGTAGCAGGGTATGCAGAGGGAACCTACTTAAGATACTATGTTCCTCAAGCACGGCATGTGTATGAATTGCGGCATTTAACGCCACATTTTGTCTTTTTATCAAAATGAGGAACTAAAATAATTCAGTTTTAGAAATCAATTATTTTATATTTAAATAATTTCCAATTGCGGTACTATGACCCTATATTAATATATATCTCTATCAATGTAACATAAAAATTAAAAACAGTAACCCTATTGTGGACAATATATTAATTTATAAAAAAATGTGGAGCATGTGTATGTAGTGAATGGTATTAAAAAAAGTATGATGGACGCCATGATAGAAGGAGCAGCGGTGTTTGGACTGACTGACATCTTGTAGAATTTTATAATTATTTTGTCAACATACTTTTACTTCATCTTATATAAAGGAGTTTAGTTTATATTAGTTACCACACAAGTTGGTCATGTGTTTATTAGGCGCGTCGTCGGACCTGAAGCAGGCGACGTCCATAGCGTGGCACATGGTGCGCGAGTGGGGCATGAGCGACAAGGTGGGGCTGCGCGCGCTGGAGCCCCCGCGCGCCCCGGGGGAGCAGCTCGGGCCCGGCACCAGCGAGATGGTGAGACACTTTAACATCTATTTTTATTTCGGCGCGTTCATCGAGCAATATCAATAATCAAATTAAAAAAAATAGTAAAACTAAACACTTAAATAACATTCGAGGTCATTCGTGGCGCAGTGGCACAAAGTGTGACTATAAAACCGACTGGTTGTGGGTTCGATCCCCACTCGAGGAGAAAATATAAATTTATGTTTCTATTTCTTCACTCTGGTGTCGAGGCAAAGTTCTGCCACTGAACCCGCAATGCCTCCAGAATTCGGTAGAAAGTGGAAAACAAACTATCTTAAAACTGGGTTCCCTTTGTCTACCCTGCTATATGCGGGCTGCGGCGTGAAGCTAATTTAATTTTAAATAACATTTAAAGAGACATTGTCATCAGTAAATGAACAGTATCTACATTTGCCTCCACCAGGTGGACGCAGAAATAAAAAAAATCCTGTCAGAAAGCTACGAGCGCGCCAAGGCCATACTTAAGGCTCACGCGAGAGAACACCGCGCCCTCGCCGACGCCCTGCTCAAGTACGTATTTACTATTATATTTCATACTAGCGACGCGAACACCGCTGGAACTATAACAATATACATTTAATATTATTTAGATAAAAATTATTAATTATTTAGTATGATTATCTAAGCTTACTGTATCACGTATGTACAAGGATAGGTAAAGTGAGCCTAATGTTAAGATAATCCATCCCCCACTTTCCTCCGAATTAGAAGGCATTGCGTGCTGAGTGACGGAACTCAACGCCGCGCTTTGCCTCGAGACCAGAGCGAAGAAATGGAAAGCATTATTAAATAATTATTAAATTAATATATCTCAAGTTCATGCAAAAACATACATTTAAAAATGTTTGTATCTATGTCCGCGAAAATAAATTAAAATGTTACAAATAACATTTCTCTAAATATATATATATTTAATTTCACGCTGTATCATATGGTATGGTAGACAGAGGGAACTTGGTAATAACACATTCCGTACTTAAGTATTTTTCTTTCCTAAGTGTGGATTAACACTTTCAAAATGTTAAAAAGACATTCTGTACTCCACACATCATACAATTTTAGGGTCTGCGTGTTTAGTAGCGGACCTCAACAAGGTCTTGTTACTAAAGCCAAGAAATAAAAATAGTTAATTCATTCCTCCTCATGGGAACCGAACCCACAGCCGTCGCGTCTTCAATATATTTAAAATATAATTATTCAAATATAAGAAAACATGTTTACAGATATGAAACACTCGACGCCGACGACATAAAAGCCATAATGAACGGGGACAAAGTAAAAATGGACAAACGCAAGGAGAACCCCAACCCCGTGAACCCCACAAACCCCGCGAACCCCGCGACCCCGCTGTTACCCCACGCTGTACCCGCGTAGCACACGGTTACCCTTGTGGCTACCTGTACCCTTCCCTTTTAATTAGAATTTTTTAGGTAAGTGTTGAGGATATATATATTTTTTGTTCCACACTGTATCCTGCACATATCAGGGTAGGCAGAGGGAATCAGGGAACCTAGTGTGAAGACACTCCATTCCATTTGAGACTCTTCCGTCCCTACTTACCGCAGAATTCTAGAGACATTGTATGTTGGATGGTGGAACCAAACACCGCGCTTTGCCACATTACTAGAGACGAGGGAATGATGATATTAAACATTTATTACCGACTGGGAGCCGAACCCACAACCAGTTGCACGTTTGTGCCCTTGCGCCACGATGGCCTCAATTCGGATAAAGGAAAAAATACGAAAAATACAACAAAAAAAACTAAATTACACACAATTTTAATTTTTTATGTGTATTTCATTTTTAAATCAAATGGGTGCATTCCCCCGCTAACCTCAATTTTTCAACTCTTATAAGTCATGTTCTCGTTGATCGGTCATCAAATTGCTACGGAACCCTCGATAGGCGAATCCGACTCGCAATTAACCTGTTTTTTATATTTTATATATTTATTTTCTTACAGAAAGAAGAAAGACACTACACAGACAGTGAATTTTTAAGTGTGGCAGCCGGAGCGGCTCGGAGCGCGGTCTCCTCGCGGCGTTGTTATTCGTTAAAGCCAATAAAAATAAGCATAATGTTCATATTGTTTTACTTCATTTATCCTTATGCATTGTATTCTATAATACATATTAAAGTCCGTTTTACGCTTTATCTCGCATGTAGCAGGGTAGGCAGAGGGCTTAGAAAGGTTTTGTGTTGAATGTCTGACCTCAACACAAACACAGCTACTGTGCTACTGCTGTTGCTACTGTGTGTAAGGAGAGTTACTTTCAAATATTTTTAAAATGAAAAAATTTTTCAAATGTATGTTTTTTATATTAATTTATATTTTAATCATTTCCTAGCTTGCGACACAGTAGCCTAGTGTATAATTATACGCACCAATTGGAGCTATTTTGAATCGTTTTCAATAATTCATAATTCCTTTCTCTGCCTACTCCTTAGAAATTTAAAAATCTGCTGTTTAATATTGCTGAAAGAAATATACTTTGCGGCAGCATCGCGCATCGTCGGGGCACACGGGTGTGACTGCGACGCCTCAGATCCACATGTCTCAGATTCTCATGTCATATATTTGATCATATCTTTAAAAAAATGAATATATTTTATCATTCTTATTTTTTTTCATATATTAAAAAAAACAACTTTCGTCACTATGACCAATATTATAAAAGAGCTCCACATACTGATAAGGATTTACTAAATACCCGGCAATGGAGACACGTGGTGGACCCTTGGACGGGATACTAAATGAATTAGAACTGACTAAACATGGAAGGAGACTACGGTTTCAAACTTTTACATACGAAAAAATATATATTTTGTAATAAAGATATTTATGTTTACCGAGTGTAATTTATTGTGTATTTATAACTTATAATATAAAACTACATATTATATTGAAAATTAAAATTTACTAGAGATATAATTAATTATATTATTAATTTATTTATTTTATAAATTTAATTTGTTAATTTAATGTATTTTTCCCAATTTTCGTAAAAGGGGGTAATTTTTTTTTTATGTATATAGATATAAATATATATAAACACAATGACTACAAGATAAAAAGGACACAAATAAAACACAAAACTGCCCACAACAACTCATATATTATCTGTGGTCCGTACAGTGGAGGTCGCGAGGCCGGCGCGCGACAGCGGCGTTAATCTCCGCGCCGCGCGCCACGCGTGCTCTACACGGAGAGATTCACGGGAGTCACTGGAGACAATACTTGTTATTATTATTAATACACTAAAACCAACAATACACTAAAATAAAACTTCTAATACAAATCCTACTAAAAAGATAAATGTTCAAGTTAGTGAGGATGGATGTTTGTTCGAATTTCACGCAAAAACTGCTGAACGAATTTAGATGAAACTTTACAATAATATAAGTATAAGCTATATTAGGTCTGTTTATGGCATTTTTCAATAATTTATAATAATTTGACTATGTTGAAAAACTACATAAACCACATTTGGCTATAAGTTTAAACAACCAAAGTCGCATTCGGGTCTCTAGTACAACATAAAAGTATTTATTTACCCGATCCATATATTAGGTAGCTGTGGGTCCTGCGATGCTGACAGTTGGTCTGCTAGTGAAGAACGGAGAAGATCTTCCGCAAAGTTCTTCATGGCTGACAGTAATACTGCGTGGACCGCACTAGTGTGGAGAAAATTAAGATTTTTTTTTATATTTGGGTGGATGTAGGATTGTTATTAAATTAGAGAAAATTCAGACTATTATAGTAAAGTAATGAGGCCGTCGTGGTGCAGTGGCACCGCGTTTGGCTGTAAGCGCGACGGTTGTGGATTCATTTCCTAATCGGGAAAATAAACTATTTTCTTCTCTACACGCAATGTCTCGGAAATTAGGCGGTGCGTGGGGAATGGAGTGTTTTGCCAAAACGTTGTTTCTGTGTAGCCCGCTATATGCGGGATACAACGAGAAGCTGAATAGAAATTATTAATTAACATAATTGAATTATTAAATCTTACTTAAGTATGGAAATAACTTTTATTAA
>JAATLQ010030868.1:84284-95471 GCA_013421005.1 Heliconius erato x Heliconius himera | reverse complement strand
AAACTATTCACTGACATCAGCACATTTAACAGAGTTTTAGAATTATGATGAGACGTATATTATATAGGTAAAAAGAACATAAAGTTACAAAAATATATACGTGTAATACATAATTAGCTTTATGTATATTTTATAAATATCAAATATCAACAATGGTCGTATTTTTTTATTTAAAACAATCAAAAATTCTTTGACGATAATGTCGTAAAAAAAATCATATTAGAAGTCATTATAGTTGTAAATCGATTGTGCTTATTAAATCATTAATCATGTATTTTAAGCGGGCGAAGCCGTGGGCGAGCCGCTAGTTACCTAATAAATTTACAATTTGAAAGTTATTAACAATTAATAAACGTTTAACGTGGTACGAAAGGTTAAGCTTTCTATAGACAATATGAAGTGTAATACTTAGAGACATTTAAATAAAGTAATTTGTTGAATTTTCAACAATTTAGATTTAATTATTTTGATTCACAAATTCACATTATGAAAAATATCTAAAATGTACCTATTAGTAGAATAGTAGGTAAGTAATATTGCCCATTTTCTTATTTTTTTTCACAGTTGAGGTGGTGACATACATACCGACACAGATACTTAATAGGTAATACTCGTATGTAACATTTAAAAGTGAGGAAAGGGAGCTGTGCGATTTTTGCGTCCTGTTTTTTTTTAATAATACATTTAGATAATTTTACTCATGTATGAAAAATTTTCAATTTTATATTTAAAAGAAATAAATAAAAAAATGCTTAAGACAAGAAATTACTCATGTACTGCAAAGTTACTAGGTATTTCTACAAATAAACTGCTAAGCCGACGTCTTAGCGGGGATAAGCCGAGAAACGTAAAACATCCCACTTCTATAATATTATTAGCATGCAATCTTCAGATCATCCATATTCTTCATTCACCGATGTTTTTTTTTCCTCCTTGATAAATTTATTATATTTGGCTTTAATAATAAGACGTGCAATAAATGCATGTTTAGCTTTACCTTAGGGTTATTGGTTAAATGAAGTTGAATACTTAATAAGAAAACATATAAAAATTTCAACGTACCGGGATTTGAACCCACGCCTCTTTGGAAACCATCCAAGCGCTCTGACCAACTAATCCATACGTTCTCATCAAGCTACGTCGGAATTTTTATACGCTTAGTACAAATTATTTATGTTGTTAGCATCTCTGTAGGGAGATTTTTACAAATTTCCGCTACCCAAAGATAATTAGAAATTAGAATTATTATAGCACTTTAAAAACTGTAACTGTGACTACGGTTGTGGGTTCGATCCCCCGAGGAGATGAAATATTTACTTAAATTTATATTTCCATTTCTTCGCTCTGGTGTCAAGACGAAGCGCGGCGTTAAGTTCTGCCACTCAACACGAAATACCTCCAGAAATTGGCAGACCGTGAAAAATGGAGTGTCTTAACACTAGATTCCCTCTGCCTACTCTGCTGTGTGATAATGGACTGCGATATTGGGGATACAGCGTGAAGCTGATTTAGATTTTTTTTTAAATGTAAAAAATAAATGAAGATGTCAGAGAAGAGGTTTAGGGTTCATCTGTGGCTATACCGCGAAAAGGGGAAAAGTGTTAAGTTGCATCACTGATGTAGCTTATTTATATACTTATCAGCATCACTCTGTATCCCCTATATTACAGTATAAGCAGAAGAACCACTTTGCGACGAATTTTTCGCGGCATTGCGTGTTGTGTGGCGAAAATCGACGACGGGTTTTTGCCTTGTTGCCAGAACGAAGAAATGAAAATATTAATAAATAATAACTCATTCCTCCGAGTGGAGATCAAACCCACAAACGTTAGACTCACACCCTTGTGCCCCCGTGCCACTACGTCCCCAATATACTTACATATATACCTACATAATTTATTTTATAAACTAAAAATAAAAATACTAAGGTATAAAAAATGTAATCAGCGATAATTCTAATTTCTCAATCAAAAGTCTACCTATACGTATATTGTATTTAATTTATGAAAACTTTTTTTCAGCCAGATCCTGTATATGGGCCACCATTCATATGAACTTCCAACTAACTACAGTAGAAACATTCCACCCGGTAAGTCCGTCACTTGTACATAAGATTTTTTCTTTCTTTATTTTATTTATTTATTTTAACGTCAGGCTGTGTCCTGCATCAATCATCATAGCAGGGTAGGCAGAGGGAACATGGGAACGTAGTGTTAACACATTAAAACACTTCCATTCTCCATTTTCTGCTGAATTCTTGAGGCGTTGCGGTTTGAAAGACTAACGCCGCGCTTTACCTCGTTACCAAAGCGAGGAAATTAAAATAATATATATACATATATAGGTATAAAATATTTCATATGCTCGATGGGAAACCGAACCCAGAACTTGTCGCATTCAAAAATAAGATTTTGTATGATTTTGATTTTGATGTATTTATTATTTATATATGTATTTACATATAGTGTTAATTTAATTTTCCACAATGGATGCTTATGACAGGTACTTGTTAAAGCAAAGGTCACGGCGATACCGCAAACAAGCGCCGCCCTATTTTAGGAACCTAAGTTCATTTACGGAGTCTATTTTTAGATATATATTTTTTTATTTTACCACGCGTTGATGATTTGACTAAAATGGACAACCATCCACTTTAGACCGGACGTTATTCAGCGAAACTGTCGGCCATCCTTCCAATCATTACTCAAGCAGCAATTTCTTGCGTGTCTAATATTTATTATACAAATACCTGTTTATTATTTTTTAATATAATAACAGCGTGATAGTGATGCTTATATAAATTAGACAAAATAAGTAACTTGGTGCCTTTATAATATAATATATATAGTTTCATATAACCGTGGTAGGTATCCATTACAATAATACCGATTGATTTTTTATATTATTCTTCAATAGTTAAGAGGTCACGAAGTTTTGAATAGTTCTTATCTACGTCGCTAAATTGACGATTAGTAAGGATTTTTTTTTTCAACACAAAAATGATTGGTACTATTTATATTATTTTTCTCATTTAGCCTCTAGTCTGCATGTAGCAGAGTAGGCAAAGGGAGTCTAATATTAAGATTGATTAGACGCGCTTCATTTGAGTGATGTAACTCAACGCCGCGCAATGCCTCGACACCAGAGCGAAGACATGAAAATATTAAATATTTAATTTCCTCAAGTGACAATCGAAACCACGACCTGTCGCGTTTACAGTCACACGCTTGTATCTCTGCGCCGCGACTGGCCTCAAATAAACTTTTATTATTATTATCTTGACAAATTAAAGGGTATTCATTAAGTAGGTAGCTTGGTTAAATTTTATTACATTCGAACAAGCCCGATAGTAAAGACGGGCGCGTATAGGTGATATCTCCAACGTGCGCCGCAAAGTCACTGATAAGGGTCGTGATCCACAAATGAAGAGCACAATTAAAAAAACATATTTATATAAAATTGGTTATATATTATATTATCGCATAAATTAACGCTTGTGGCTCCTACAGGCAGTTTGACATTACCTGTGTACATGAATTATATTCGTCGATAAACAAAATGTTTGTTAAGATTATTGTCCTTATGATATAGTTAGGAAGTGTCTGACTATACATGGTGGTTCTATATTCAAATCTAATTTATTAACGGGTTAGAGAGAATTAAGAGAGAGGGAATTGATATCCTAATTACCAAGTAATGTCTATTAAATAGGCGCAAAACCATTTCTGTTTTCATTATGCAGCGAATGAGTTTGTATATCACAATAGTTTCACGCATCTTATACAGAGTAAATTGTGAATGTAAGACTGAAATAAATGCATATGATATTGACAGTATTTATTGTGGTTTTACTTGCTGTAAGCATATTACCTAATTATTTGTATTCATATATTTTTAAACAAAATCGCCAATGCTTAATTAAGTAGTTAATTTTTGTCATTTAAAAATACATATCTATATTATGAAACAAAAATATAGCGTATCTATTATTGGACGATTATCCTAGCAACGATCTATGCAACAGTTTATAGCGATTCAATGAAAATCAAGGTCTGATTGTAATTTCACTTTTGCAGGTAAGAATACGACGGTTTACATCGGAGTGAACGTCAACAGAGTGTCCGGAGTAGACGAGAATAGAGAGGTATTCATGAAATGTCACTAAAAATACTATTTCCAGACTTAATTATTATAAAAAAATAAAACATTTTTTTTTAAAGAAAATCGATTTTATTCTCATATATGAACTACTCGAGCCCATTTACAAAAAGCTCCACATAATATAGTACACTACAAAATAAAGTAGTATATCACAAAAGTTTTCATCATAACTTTTAATTTTCTTAAATGGCAAACAGTAATCAAGCATTTTTTTTAATCAAAACTTTTATATCTTAGAGAGAAGGCAATGATCCAAAATATATTACAACGAACCCAACTTATGCATGTTGAAAATTAAATTTAAATAATCTTCAAATTAATTATTTGTACAACTATTATTTTCATATTATTTTATTATAAATACTTGAAGGTTTTACTCTTTAAAGCCTAAAAAGAACCATCTAGTTACTCATAAATAAGGTTAAAGCGACTTGTCGTGCTATATGAAAAGGGCGTGGATTTGGGTTATATTCAAAACTAACAGCCCACCTGTCGTCGGAACGTAAATATGATACTTCCGTGAAAACTTCATAATTTAGCTTATGTTTTTAGTCCTAATTTGTAGGTATATAACAAAATAGGGCTAAATATATAACTTCTTCTTAATTCTTATTATTATTAATGCGTCTTATCAATAAATTAAAATAAAATTTTTGTTTAATAAAAATACTGTTTATTAATTTACGTAAAATGTATAAAAAATTGTACTTGGTATAATTTGAACCCACTTTAAAATCACCCAAGCGCTCTAATCACTAACCTATACGTTCTCATTAAACTACATCGAAAATCTTATCTTGAGGCCAGTCGTGGCGCAGCGGCACGAAGTGTGACTGTGAAACCGAATGGTTGTGAGTCCGATCCCCACTCGAGGAGATGAAATATTTACTTTAATTTATATTTCCATTTCTTCGCTCTTGTGTCGAGGCTAAGCGCAGCGTTGAGTACTGCCACTCAACACACAACGCCTCCAGAATTCGGCAGAAAGTGGGGAACGGAGTGTCTTAACACTAGGTTCCCTCTGCCTACCCTGCTGTGTGCGGGATACAGCGTGAAGCTGATTTGAAAATCTTATACACTCAGTACAATTTACCTTTAAACATTTATTAACTTCTTTTATTAAAGGAGATCACATTGGACGCTTTCCTGCAAGTTTCATGGGAAGACTTGCGTCTCAAAACGCCTCATCACATGCCCTACATTGACTTACCCTGGGAGTTTCGACAACTGATCTGGACTCCAGATCTCTACATATGGCAGTTACAGACAATGAGGATCATGTCAGTCCTCCAAGAAATGGCTTCGTTACGATTATATGCTAATCGTACTGTCTCTGTCAGCATAGGGTAGGTGTTTAAATATAATTAGTAACTCGTGTTTTTAGGGGTGCGTATCTCGAAAGGAAAAAGCGGAACTCTTATAGAATCACTTTGTTGTCCATCTGTCCGTCTGTCGAAAATATTTATCTAAAGATTGTGTGGAAGTATCAAGCTGATATTAATATGAAATATTCCTGTCTACGGCCATTGGCTTTGAACCCTAGAAAAAACAAGCGTATTTTTGTATTTTGTATTACATTTGCCTCGTAATCAATACCTATAGGGACCTTCTCGTAGTGAATTTTGGTACGAGACAAGAATTTACAACGTAAAAAATAAAAAAAAATTACGTTGTAAAATCACAAACACTAGGTTTTCCTTGTTATGTTAGAGTCACGGGATTCGGTGAAAAATTAAAAAAATAATAAGTCAATTTACAAAATAATTATAGTATTTACTTGTATACCAGTATAATTATTAGATACCTTTATTAACATCACAAAAATCTAATAACGTATTTAACATTCTGAAAAAGGCCTTTTGAATGCGTCAGATAGTTATCACTCAAATATTTTTAATAATGGAACATTAACGACAATATTTTCTTTTTTCAGTGCTACAATAACTATAAAATGCGAAATGGATTTCGTTCTATATCCATTGGACGTACAAAATTGCGCTATAGACTTTAGCAGTTGTAAGTATAATTATTTTAAACTCTACCCATTTCAGCCCGCGATATTATTTTATATCTTTTCTTTTGTCTCTGGGCTACCTAGTTACTCGATTTTACATAGATATAACAGATACCGGAAATACGTATATTAAGCTGATCGAGTGACATTAAATCAATGAATATATTTCCACTTATTTATGGACATTCAGTGTCCGTAATTACAAGAAGTAATAAGAATATCATAATATTTCACCAAAATGGTAAGAAAGCTTTCAGAAAAAACTCAATATAATTCAGCAAAAACCATTTAATTCTGTTTAAAGTATTATAGACAAAAACACCCTAAATAGACGTATTATTATGAAAAGAAATATTTTACATAAATAAAAATTAAAAAATACTTTTGAATTGTAAGCTGTACGAGGCCATAGACAACAATAAAAATCCAATTTTATAGACAAATACACAACAGAAGATGTACGTTTCGAGTGGCGGGAAGTAGCGCCGTGGTTCGGCCTCGCCGGCGGTCAACGCCGCGAGTTCCGCCTACCGAAATACGTGGTCACATTTGTAACGGACAAAAGTAATCATATTCGAAATTTTGGTGAAGGTAAATGTATATTTATTGCTTTGCGCTTCAGTTTGCGCACTTGTACGTACTAATTTGTACTCAACTAACGCTACGCAGTGTTGTACGCTTGCATGCCGCTGTTTGCCAGTCACGGATCAAAAATTTTTTATATCAGCATTTTCATATTTAACAGCAAATTCAATGATATAACCTGATAGATATATCACAGTGCTGGGTGCATTTTAACAACTTTAAAAAATACTTTTAATTCATTGATCCGTGTCTAGTAAATTTTATTGTATGTAAATATTGTGTAATATTGTAAATAAAACATATTTAGCATTTAGTTCTGTATATAGGTGACGGATTTATACAAAATATGTACTTACTTCTCTCTTTTATGTCTACAATAGATAAGTTTATTTAGATTCTAAGGGGTGCTTAATAAAATAATGTTTAATATTCAGCTATAGGATAATGTGTTAGTGGTATTACATGCGTGCATGATTAGTTTATACATTTTTAACAATTTTAAAGTGTTACTTCACATTTAAGAAAGAAAAATACTTATTTTAGAAAATGAATAAAAATTTGAACATAGGGATTTTTTTACTTATTTTAAAAATACTTATTTTAGAAAACGAATAAAAAAAAATCCCTATGTTCAAATTTTTATTCATTTTCTAAAATATGTATTTTTGATGTAAACATTTCCACCAATAGTTTAGTAAATATACTAAACGCTTCACTACAACAAAATTATACAATAAAATATAAATACGGAACAAGGTGCCAAAATATTGAAGCCGCTCCTTCATCGCGTGCTAGCAATGCCATTCCAAAGATTTTCCTATTAACATAAATTTAGAAAGTATCAGCAAAACGTTGTTTCTATGCTATTTATAAAATGTGTTTATGATATTTATAAAAAAACTTTTGTTCGTGGTGACAGAGGTTTTACAAATTTATACTTTTATTATTCAATTTGAGAAAGACGACCGCCTAACGTTTCTGTAAGTTATTTTAAATATTTTAGTGAAATTTTAATTACAAAAAAATATTGATTTGTATATAAAATATATACTTATGTTAAACATATAGTTGTATATATGTATATGTTCTATAGTAGATATAAATCCACGTAATTAATTACTTATTAAATATTTTCATTTCCTCGCTTGTCGCTCCTGGTAACAAGGCAAAGGCCGGCGCTTAGTTGGCGCCACTCAACACACAATGTCTTGAAAATTCGGCGGATAATGAGGGACGGAGTGTCTTAACACTAGGTACCCCCCGCCTACCCTGCTATATGCGGGATTCAGTGTGCTATAAAAAAAAAATACAAATATCAACGAAATAATTACATTAAATACATACACACTATATAGAGGTATATAAATATTTTTCCAGGTGAACATTCTGCAGCCAGATTGCGAATCAAGCTTTCCAGGGAGCTGCGGAGCTACCTCCTTGAGAGCTACTTGCCATCATCTCTCTTCGTCATCATATCGTGGGGCAGCTTCTGCGTCATACCCGAGATAGTGCCGGGTCGTATGGTGCTACTTGTGACCACACTGCTCTCATTGGTCACCATGTTCGATACAGTCAGGTAATTATGTAATGCATGTAATATTAAAGAGCTATCTTAAAGTTTTAACATCTACGAAACTCATCTTAAAATAATATCAAATATTTTTTGATACCAGCGTCAAATATTTTTATCAAATATTTATTAGCGCAAGAGCACAAGTTTGTGACTGCAAACGCAAATAGTTTTGGGTTCGACCCCACACGAGGAAATAACTTATTAAGTTAAATTTATATGCTAATTTCTTCGCTCTGGTGTTGAGGCAAAGTGCGGCGTTAAGTTCCGCCAATCAACAAGAAACGCCACCAGAATTCGGCGAAAAATGGGATACAGAGTGTCTTAACACTAGGTACCCTCTGTCTACTCCGCTCTGTGCAAGATACAGCGTGGAGCATTTTTTTTTTATATTTTTTAACTGGACAATTTCTCAACGCCTGCGTGTTTATTTATGAGTTGGTATTGTAGGAAAGAATACCTTACAGGAAGGATGTCCTTAGACCAGTGCAACGGCCAACCACTATGTAAAAAATTACAAATTATAACATCATAATGAACTATTTAACTAAAACTGTTCGCAATTAAGATCATAGTTTAATCTGCATTTATAACTTTTTACTACATTAATATACACAATAGATGTATTGATATACATTTTTTTTGTCTTAGGTTATTTGATGCTATTTAAAAGTTAAAACACATCGCTTCCCACTTTCCGCTGGAAATCGTCAATCCACACACAATGCCTACAGAAAGGCATTGCGTGTGGATTGGCGAAACTCAACCCCGAACTTTGCCTCGACGCCAGAGCGAAGAAAATGAAAATATTAAATACATTTTATGAAATTGAAACCACAACCTGTCGAGTTTGCAGTCCCACGCTTATGGACTGTGCCACGACTGACCTCTAATATTTTAAATTAAAAATAAATACTCATATATTTTAAATTAATAAAAAAAAGACAAATTTTAACATATTATTTACGATAGGATTACCCTTTTTCCCCAGCACTCATTCCCCAGATGCATTAGAACTAAAATGCATCGAAGTCTGGCTGATCTCTTGTACGATATTCGTATTCCTGGCTTTACTGGAATACTTCGTGGTGCTGTTCGGCATCCGCTACGACAAGAGCTGGAGCAGGCGACGGCAGGACTTACGGCGCGCCGCCTCAGCCGCCCAACTTGCTCCACCTCTACATATTAACCACTCGCAGGTAAATCAAAACAACTGTAAATTATATGCCAATTAATATCTTAATGATATGTTTATAAAATCACTTTAATAATTAATTTTAAATCAATTTTAATATTATATTGAGTACCTACAGCAGATGGTAGAGCTAGAACACGCTTCTTTTTATTTTTAAAGTACCCTACAATATCTTTCACACTAAGTAAACGAGAAAGCTTTTGCTTACCTTTTTAACACTTATTATAAACACTGGAAAATTATAGGATATTTTTTTTATTTGCTTCACTAACTTTTGACTACTAATCAACCATTTCGTAGCTGCGCTGTTTTGAAATTATTAACAATATATATATTTTTAAATACAATTATACAATGTTACCTACAAATATAATACGCGTTACGTTCATATAATATTATACAAATATATATTATTTATTGACCCTCTGTGCGTCCTAATAAGATAGAAATAACATTGTTATAGTCACAAAAATATTAAAATAATTTTATATATTTTTTTTTTACTTTACATTCTGCTTGTCCAATTGCAGAGACTAAGCACGCCAGTGAGCGGAACGCCACAAGGTGGTGTTTTCTCTCCGCAACTGAGCGTTGAAGATGAAGGGCTTAAACAACAGTTCTCTCATCAAACTATACAGAGGGTAAATATCCTGCTAAAATAACAAGCACAGCTGTCCGATTATAAGACATTGCTTGTAGATATAACAAATAGATGACCAACTAACGATAATAAGTAGTAGGTACAAATAAATTCACTCCAAAGATGTTAAATTATCTAAATGAAAATATTAATATGTTATTATAATTTTTAAATATAACTCTAATTTAAAGTGTAAGTAATTGAATAAAAACACAAGATTCAGTCTTTGATTTTAAAATTAGGCAAATTTTTAGTTAACATCTTCGGAAAGAAGGCTTCGAAGAGACAATAAAGTCGGATGTGAAACGAGAACAGTTAGTAAGGTAAAACAGTTGAATGAACACGCCATTGTGTGAATCACCTTACGAGCAGTACGAAATAGGCAATACAGAAATAAAAATACTATATTAAAATTGTATTTAAGTAAACGTAGATTGTAAAGGATTTTGATGTAGATCATTTTATGAATAGGCTATATCTGAACAAATTAGTGCTAGTTATGTTAAGCTTTCGTAATATAGGTATTAGGTATTTATTTTTAAGCTAAAATTGAATATCGTTATACCTTACACCAATGCTTTCATCGCATTGCACACAGGTATGTAAAAAAAAAAGAACGAGTAGTTAAAAAAAGTATTATTAGAACATGTAGTGTTGCCATAACATGAACATCACTTAGTATTTCAATAAATATTTAATAAAATGTTGTTTCCTCAGGACTCGCCAATATTAGAGACGATGGCAGCAGGTGATTCGTCTGGAAGTTTCTACGTTAGGTTCGCGGCTATGGTCGACAGGGGCGTCATGTTTTGTGGCGCCCAGGATGGCGCTCTCGACAAATTCGCTCTCATATTGTTTCCCTTCTGTTTCCTACTCTTCACCATTATTTACTGGACCACATATCTCAGTGAAGCGCATCGGGCGATGCACGAGTGACTTTTTTGAGTGGCTGATAGCCACTAAGACATTTATTTACATGTAAATACCTACATAAGATAAGTTACTAGATATTATTAAAAATG
>JAATLQ010030868.1:0-74542 GCA_013421005.1 Heliconius erato x Heliconius himera | reverse complement strand
GGTCCTCATTTTTGCCGGAACTTAACATCACTATTAATTACTATTGATAATCTCAGTGTTTTTACTACAGATATTCGACGAGCCTTTGCCAAAAGAGAGTATCTAGTTGGTGTTTCTAGATGTTGCATTTGCACATGATATGCATCTGCATATAAGGATGTCCTATTACATATGTAATTTGCTGACTGGTAGGATGGTATCAGTACGAGCTCATCTCATAAAGCATCCACTTCTTACTATACCTCCCAGACTTGTCTAGAAAGTTGAATTATCGAGGAGATAATCACTTCACTGATGCATCGAAGCTCTCGAAGGAGAGCTGTGTTAGTGTATCTTGTTAGATACTAAAATTCAAAATTATTTTACAATTTACATGTCCTCACGAATCATCTGCGTTCACAGGCGAGGCTGTTCCTTTGTTAAAAGCAGTCCTGTTTACACATTCTAACGACTTTTAACAGACGGTTATTTTTACTGACTCAATAAGCTGCCTAATGGCCTTAAAGGGAAAGCCGTAGAAAACTGTTCTCATGTCATCTAAAGGCTTTGGATGTTATTCTGGTGTGTATTCTTCCCTTGCGGATATTCATCTGCATAAGTCCTGGAATAACTTCTGGAATGAGTCAAAATCACATAATGGTAAGTATTACCTAATATTCCTTGGTGACTTTGGTTTTATTTTCAAAGGCTTATTGACCGGAGGATTAACACCCATGTAAAATATTATTTATTACTAACCTAATATGCTGTGTACATACTGTTAATATGTGTTTGTTTTGTTTTAGGTGAAAGCTGTATTTTGTTCGTGTTTTCCATATAACGTGACATTGGCGGAATGAATAGTGCTCAAATGGCACGCTCAAAACGCCATTAATCAAGAAAACAGAGGAACAATTAGAATAAACATTGATTTTAAAATTGACTTTCTATAACATGATATTTTTCTTTTAAGCATAAGGCACAGCATTTCGTCTTCGTCGTTATTTCCATAGTAAACCGGAACCGGAAAAAATAATACAAATTATGGCAACCTCTATCTGCGGCAGCTATTTTACAGGCAGCCATATGTTGAGAAAGGAATAAGCTTTATTTATTTAATATCTAATTTACTTAAAAGCACATAAGTGCAAATTATCAACATTAAATGACCTATTTAAACCAGGCGACCCTAGGGTTGCGGCAGACCGAGAGGTGGCAACCATTCTTTTTGCAATTTCTTATGCGATCTTCTTTCAAATTATGTTGAATTTACATAAACATTTTTTAAATAAAAATAAATTACTATAAATTTATCTAAAGATGATTGTGGCACGAATTTTCCAGGCAATTCTCATGTTATATATTCTACTATTATGTATTATTCTTAATGTTAAATTTCATTAAAAAAAAACGATATGTACACATTCATGCAATAGGATCTCGATCTATTGATTTTGTTACGATTTTATAGTAACTAACGACTTCGAGTGAAAAACTTAACTAGTCTTTGGTAGTTAGTTAGTCTTAGGTCCATCTGGTTAAAGATTAATAGTAATTTAGTTAGAATTTATTATATTTTACATAAAATAAATATAATAACTATAACTAGCTTTATCCCTAGCGGGGTAGTCAGAGAGAACGGAGCGCCAAACGCTACGGTCTCTACATACCTTATTCGCCTCGTCAACTGTCATCAACCTCTTCATACATGCCCTCCGGGGGGTGATCATGCTTTTTACGAGACCTTCCTCCAGTATCTTTGACACGGTGTTTTCGAAGGTCAACCGAGGTCTCCCCCTACCTCTCTTACCGCTCACTTTTCTATCATAAATCTTTTTTGCCATACTTTCATCACTTATTCGTTCGACGTGCCCAAACCAGCTGAGCACGTTCTTCTTCATTCTCACCGTATTTTCTTTTTCCTTAAAATAACGTGAATATATAGTTTGCTGGAGTTTTATCTAATTTTTTTATTATGTAATTCTATTACACGTAATATTAGCGAAATTAACTGTACTTAATAGACACGCCTAAAAGTCATACACTAACCAAATACTACAGACTACAGTAGTCTACTAATCTGTATTTTGAATTTGTTCTTTTGTCAAACTTAAAAGTTTCTTGAGAAACTGAATGATATTAAGATTATTAAGTATTAAGAGAAATAAATATTTGGTACCATGGAAGTCAAAGAAACCCGTAGTAGAAAAAGAAAAACAAAAGAACTTGACAGTGAAAGTGAAGAACCTGTGTCTAAAAAGAAAATTTCTGCTAAAACCAAAAGTGCTAAAGTAGTTACTGTTAAAAAAGATATTGTTAAGGAAAAGAAGGAACGTAAAATAACGAAAAAGGTAACAAAAAGAAATATTAAACCTGTTAGTAACAATGACGGGGATGATTCAAATGATCTCAACGCCGAAAACGCTACTGAAACGAATGATGATCCTTATAGTAGTTACTGGAATGAAGCTGAAATGCTGTCTTATTTTGAAAATATACCTCCACAACTCGCACAAAAGTTTATTTCTCTTTTGTCAGATGGCTGCACATTACCATTTATTGCTAGATACCGCAAAGAAGCTGTACATCATCTTATGCCAGATCGGTATAGATATATTCTAAAATTCATAAAAAACCTTGTAAGAATGTGATGATATTATTTTTTGCCTTCTCGGCTTAGCCTTTAGCAGGGTAACTAGAAAGAAGCCAGTATTCAGTCACTCTGTTCTCTGCTTTCTGTCAGAAAATTAAGACAGTACATGTTGAATGGCAAAACTCACTGCCACATTTTTTCTTGTGTCTTTAAGAGTGTAGAAAAGAACATAATTTATTAATTCAATTGAACCTGAAAGTATTGTCTTGTTTAGAGTGTTCTCTATGTCTATATTTTTCCTAAGAAATATAAACCTATTTATAATTTTTGTTTGAAAAAAGTTCTTTAGACTATATATTACTATGTATATTTTATATAACACCTCTTGTGTTATATTCCTAATAAGATTGATATCACTTACATATACTTTTTTTAAATTTTATTACACTATTAAAATATTAATAAAACAAGGAAAATAAAAGATGTACAATAAGTATTATTTTTTTAGGCTTCAAGAGTTGTATGAAAGTTATCAAACTGTTATCGAATTTAAAAAGAAAGTAAAGTCTGTATTGGCCACATTGAAAAAGTCCAACAAGCTCACTCCAGATATAGAGCAAAGCATATTAAAAGCTAAAAATTTATCTGAACTTGATTTAGTGGTAAGTTTTGATAATACTTTACCTGTTAATATTGTATTTTAAATTATATTTTTGTTTAAATCCTGTCCATAATATAGAAAAAAAATCTACACTGTCTATGAGTGTGTGGAAACTGCATCAGCCTGCTATTTTCATATAGCAGGATAGGCTATTCATTTAGTCATTGTCTGCCTTGCTTTTAGTATATTGCATGTTGAGTAAACGTCTTGTTACCAAAATGAGGAAGTGAAAATAACAACCATCGTGTATACAATCAGACCCTGCTGCTGGTCGACAACAGCCTCTTCAGCCTTATCTTATTTAATTATAAATAAAATGCATTGATAATACAAGATTTTATTATTATTATTAATAACATAACATAACTTATTTATTATAGTATGGCCCTTTAAAGTCACACTCTTTGTCATTGGCGGAGCGAGCTCGAAAGTTAGGCCTGGAATCTTATGCAGTTAGATGTCTTAATGGAGAATATATAGATTTAAATAGCCTTTGTAATAGTGACAATGATGATTTATCATCAGTTGACAAAATAGAAACTCATATAACACATATAGTAGCTGATATTATATATAAGGACACTAGAGTTTTACAACATATGAGAACATTGTGAGTGTACACATATTGGTAATGTGTTATATTAAGATTTTTTTATTGTTTAATAATTTAGAAAATTATTTTGATTACTTGCTTCATCCATCCTTTTCTCCAATTAGCAGGGTATAGATAGTGAACATTATGACACCATTTTCTCTATTTTTTGTCTTGCCTTGCATGTTGAGTGATGGACTTGAACACACAGCTTTGGCTTTGTTTTCTCTGATTTTATTTAGTTAAGAAGTATAGCACTTAGAAGTGCCATTTATAAAGTGTTATTTTACACTGAATATAAAAATGATTTAAATATTGCATAAAAATTAGAACTTATCTATAACTTCTTGTCAAGGTTAGTCTAAATTGCAATACATTTATACAATCTTGTCAATACATATTTCAGAAAAGAAGAAACTCGATTTACTATCCAGAGCAACAGAACTAAAAGTTCAACAAAGGAAAAAAAAGATAATAACAATAAAAAAGTTGAAACTAAATCAAATCCTGAGACATATAAATTATATTTTGAATGGAAATGTCCAGTGCAATTTGTTAAATGTTATCAAACATTAGCAGTTAATAGAGGGGAAGACGAGAAAATACTTTCTGTTAAAGTTATAATTCCTGATTGGTTTTATAATAAACTTGAGAGGTAAATATATGGCTTACAATTAATCTTAAGAGTATGTCTATGATGCTTTTTTGCTTTTAATATTTTTATTCTGCACACAGTAGGGTAGGCAGAGGCAACCCACTTTCTGCCGAATTCTGGAGGCATTGCGTGTTGAGTGGCAAAACTCAACGCCGCGCTTTGCCTCTACACCAAGAGAGCAAAGAAATGTAAATATAAATTTAAGTAAATATTTCATCTCCTCGAGTGGGGATCAAACCCACAACCATTTGGCTTACAGTCACACTTTGTGCCGATGTGCCACGACTGGCCTCAATGTTGATTCCTTCAATTAACTAAGAAATTGAAAGTTTTCTTTTCTTCATCCTGTCCTATGCATTTAGTACGTTAGGCAGAGGCATCTAAAGAAGAAAATTAAGCGAAAAGTGGACAATGGAATCCTTTAGTGGTATTAAATGACCCAATTTCCGCATTTTTTCCATTTTTGAGTCATGGAATGTTGAGTGGCGTACCTCAACACCGCGCTTCATGTTACCAGATTTGGGATTGAAGTGTTTTAGATACTGATTGATTTGATTGTTTTTAGATACTGCCTAACATTATGGAAAAATAATCACTGGGTCCGTAAAGGTCTTGATGATGCATACAATCGTCTCATAAAACCATGGCTTACAAGACAAATTAGATCAAATTTAACGCTTGCAGCACAAAAAGAAGCAGTTAAAACATTTACTAATAACCTTGAGAAGTATCTTTTAACTGATCCAATAAAGAATAGAGTCATAGCGGGTTTAGATCCAGGTTTCAAAGCAGGTTGTAAGGTAATTAATATAAATTTTGTCTATGACTATGAAATCAGGCTTTTAGACTATGAAATTAGCTTCACACTGTATACCAGAGTAGGCAGAGAGACTAATGTTAAGGCACTCCATTTCCCACTTTCCGCCGAATTTTGGAGGCATTGCGTGTTGAGTGGCGGAATTCAACGCCGCACTTTACCTTATGTCTTTCCCAGAGCGAGGAAGAGACAATATTAAATAATTCAATCATGGAATTTTACTTAAAAGTGTTTTATTTATTTTTTAGGTGGGAATTATTGACATAACAGGTGGCAAATTAGAAGCTTGTAACATATATCCCAAGTTTCATTCACATCAAGATCAAGCTGCTGATCAATTAAAAGATCTTCTAGCAAAGTATAGGTATATAATATTACTGCTTTAGAGTGAAAGTGATAAAGAGTGACTCGATTTAAAATTTAGCAAAATACTAATATGAATTTACATAAACTTTTCTTAGATTATATTAAGATTTTATTTGAGGTTTTAAAAAAAATAATAGCCTTAATTAAAAGAGGTGCAAAAAATGGTATTAAAGCCACTAGTTCAAGTGAGGTACCAGATCAGGGGGCTCTGGTTAAATTAAGCTTGCATTTCAGAAAAAGCTCGAGACCTCCAATTTTTGTACGGAACCCTCGGTGGCCTCGAGCCCAACTCTTGTCTGGTTTTTTTATTTCTAAAAACAATTAGTCATGGTATAATAAAAAAATATACTGGCATCAGCAGCAAATAGATAAATGTAATTTTCAAGAGGCCAGTCGTTTCGCAGGGGCACAAAGTGTGACTGTAAAATCGACTGGTTGTGGGTTCCATCCCCACTCAAGGAGATGAAATAATTACTTAAATATATATTTCAATTTCTTCGCTCTGGTGTAGAGGCAAAGCGCGGCGTTGAGTTCTGCCACTTAAAACGCAATGCTTCCAGAATTCGGCAGAGAGTGGGGAACGAAGTGTCTTTAACACTTGATTCCCTCTGCCTACCCTGCTGTGTGCGGGATACAGCGTAAAGCTGATATATTTATTTTTTTATTTAATTTTCAATTACCTCAGCACGGTTATCCCTTATTGATCCTTTTTGTATTCTTTTTTAGAGTTGAACTAATTGGCCTCGGCAACGGCACAGCTTGTCGTGAGACTGAAATGTGGCTAAAAAAACATCACATATCCGATGGTGTTCCTGTTATTATTGTACCTGAGCAGGGCGCGTCTATTTACTCCATTAGTAAAGAAGCACAAAAGGTGAATAATAAAGAAGAGAGCGGAAGATTCATTTATAGATTTTATAGTTATGAATTTATATCCAATATTTTATTGTATCAGTTTTTAAAATTGTCTATTCAGAGAATAATTTGTATTGTTTGTCTTTTTTTGTTAAGTAAGTTTGTCCATGTTAAGTCAGTCTTAAAATTCGGTATACTCGTACACAAATACTTATATGTTAAGTTAATCTTAAAGTGAGGTAAGTGAGGCCAGACGTGGCGCAATAACACTAGCGAGTGACAGTAAACGCGACAGGTTGCGGGTTCGATTCCCTCTCCAAGAAATGGTATATTTATAATTTCCTCACTCTGGTAACGAGGTAAAGCGCGGCGTATAGCATGCCCCTGCACGCTTGTGCTCCTGCGCACAAAGGCTTCAAAATTATTTTTTTTATTATTATTTCCAGGAACATCCCAACATGGATCCGAATCTGATATCAGCACTGTCAATTGCAAGACGAGTTTTAGACCCTCTAGGTGAATTGATTAAGGTAAGCCTTACAAATTAAATTAGTTTAATTAGGCCCTATAATTCATTGGTGTCTTATAAATAGTGTTAAGACACTCCGTTGCCCAAGCACTGGTCATCTGTGACAATGTATGTTGGGTTGCGGAACTCAAGGCCGCTCTTAATTTCATTACTAGACCCAGGAAATTAAAATAATCATTTCTCTAAATGGGATACGATTTAACAAACATCGCCGTAACTTTAGACTCTGTACTGTTAACATGTTAATTGGCGATCCAAAATCCCCTTTTTAATTAAAATATAATAGTTTTATAATAAATACAGGTAGATCCCAAAAACTTAGGTGTGGGTCTCTACCAACATGATATACCACCGAAAATGCTAGAAGGTGCCTTAGATGCCACTGTGGAGAAGGTCGTCAGCCTCGTGGGTGTGGATCTCAACACTGCTTCACAAACTATGTTAAGGTAAATATACTACTATATTTACTTAATAGTTATTTTATTTTGTTTTAAATAAATAGATTTTTATATTAGGACCTTTGTCTTCAAGGTCAAAATCATTACTTTTGAAGCGTCTAAACCAGTCTCTGCACGTTGTATTCGACAAAGCATTGTCTCAACGAGAATTCTGTGTGCTTCTGCTGCAGATTTTTTCTGAATAAAGCGGTAAAATTTCCCGCAAAAACACTTTATTTGGCACAAAAGTACACATTTTCACAAAGGGAAAATAAATATGTAGTTGACACTGAAGTAAACACTATTCTACTATAATTTGAGGTTACATATAGTACTACTTCGGGGATTCGTTACCGTACGAAATTCCATGCACAGAGTGCCGCTACGCCATCTTTCAAAAAACGAGAACGCGAGAAGTTATTCAAGGTCCTAATAATTTGGCGGTATATTGCATTTTTTAATTTTTATGTATGTAAATTTTATGAAATCTGATAAGCGCTTAGCATTGCCATAGCGCTACTATCACAAGAAAAAATATATTATCGTGTAGTACATTCGTGTAAACGGCTACTGTCAAAATTTTTCTGTCAAATACTGTGACTCTTCTCCTTCGATGGGGAAATTATTTATTTAATATTTTATTTTTTTCGGTCTGGTAAATAGGCAAAGCGCTGCGTTGAGTTCCGCCACTCGACACAGAAAATTTCGAAAATTCGGCGGAAAGTTGGGAATTTCCTCTGCCTAATCTGCTATATGCGGGATACAGCGAGAAACTAAAAAAGTCATAATTTCCAGACGTATTTCCGGTCTAAATGAAGGTCGTGCTAAAAAGCTGCTAGCGTATCGTCAAGACAAAGGCGGATTTAAGACAAGAGCTGAAATACTCAAAGTTAGCGGAATAGGAAACATCACGTACCAGCAATGTGCGGGTTTCTTAAAAGTATTGGGAGGCTCGGAGCCCTTGGATTCAACGATCATACATCCCGAGAGTTATGCTATTGCTAAAGCGTAAGTATTATTTACTATTTTTTTTTTAAATTTTGATTTAAATGTATCAGTGTCATGTCTACGATGAAATTTTAAACTTGAAATCTATTTCGCAATTCTGTTGAAGCTGGTATTTTGCGTGAAATCTCTTTGGAAGGTTTCACAAATTACTTGATTTATTAGCGAATGTTACATTTTTCAATTTTATAATACGTTTACTAACAACCCAAATATATTTTTTTGTAGATTTTCCAAAAAAATAGGAGTCAACATAAAAGAACTCGCTGAACCTCACTTTCCTGAAACAGTAGAAAGAAAATGTTTATCAATAGATATTATAGTAATGAGTAAGGACTTAGAAACTGAAGTTAGTACATTAGAGTTAATAATAAATGCGTTCAAACAGAAAGCTTATGAAGATAACATGATTACATTCTGTAGACCTGTGTACTCTATGGCAGTGCAAGATAGGAGTCAACTGGAAAAAGGAATGTCTTTGACTGGTAAGATTTGAAATACAGTACTGTCGACAAGTTGTGACCGCCCTGAAGTTTTTTTTTTCTGAACTTTTATGCATTGTGCCCTCGGGTGAAAAAATTCTAAAATCAACATTTCTAACTTCAGAGCAGCCACGACTCGTCGATCACACTATACAGACGTATTACTACTGTATTATGTATATTGGATTAAAAAAACTGAAATATATACTTACTAACTTTATGAAAATGTTATTAAAGACATATTACACTCCTTTAGTTTAAAATATTCCGCATATAGCAGGGTAGGCAGAGAAAACTTAGCGCTAAAACATTCCGTTTCTTATTCGGGAACGTGTTTATTCCAGAAAATATATTGAAGATTATCAACCTTTTAATAGTTTGTCATTTACTTTTTAGAGCTTTTTGTCGGGGGTTTTTATTAATCAATTATTTTGTTTCAGGTGTAGTACGTAACGTAGTACCGTTCGGGTGTTTTGTGGACTGTGGTGTTGGAGACAACGGCCTCATACATACAAGTAACATGGGAAACGCTCAACTAAAGTTAGGCGATAGAGTCGCCGTCACGCTAATATCTACGCCTCAACCCAAGAAAATACAGTTGAAATTGGATAAGATACTTGATTGAGACATGTTTTTTTGTTTTACGCTGTATCCCGCCTGCATGGTACGCAGAAGGAACCTAATATTAAGATTTTTTTGTGATTGTGTGTTGAGTTGAAGAACTCAAATTTTGCTGTTACCAATGCAAGAAAATGAAAACAATTCATTTCCCCTAAATCGAATCCACAACAGCTATATTTACAGCCAGACACAATGTGCGCTGCTGCTGCGCCACGACTATCTCAACTTGTCTTGATTTACTTAAGTGGCCTTTTTATCTACGACATGTTTAATTTTAAGAAATGTTTAAATAAATGATTTTTTAATTATAATTGTTATTTATTAATAATATTAAGGATCTAATGGTAACATATAATAGTTAAGGATATGTAGTTATATGATATTCTTCTATTCAGCTTCTAGAATCGCGGTTTCGTATTTAGGATTTAGATTGTATACGTGAAAAATAGCCTTGTTCACTATAGCATCGCATATTCCAGACGTAACCCTTAAAAGAAAATAATTATAAAAATATATATTTTATTTACGTTATTTTTATTAAACTAAACTGAAATTTAAAAAAGGACAGATTAAAATAAAAGTTTTGTATATATGTATATGATTTTAGTTTCACGTTGTATTTCAAATATAACAAAGTAGCCAGAGGTAACATAGAGAGATTTTTTTTGGCTTGACAACTTACTTATTCACTTAATCACGGATAAAACTATTAACCATTACTTTTAAAGATGGTAACTGTCCCACTCAGCCTCCATGGATTCTATTTTGTTTTGTAAGATAACAAAGAAGGCCCAGTGAAATATCACTTTTTTTTACACATAAAAAAAAACAGTTTCATGCTGTATCCCGCATATACCAAGATTGCCATAGGGACCCAAATTCTGATGGATTTCTCAACGCCGCGCTTTAGTCTCGACACCAGAGCGAAGAAATGAAAATATTTCATTCTTTCGAGTGGGAATGGAACCCACAACCTGTCGCGTTTAGTCATACGCTTTTGGCACTGTGCCATGACTGGCCTCTACTTCGATTTTTTTACATATAAAGAGAAATTGCATATACAGTGACAAACAGCAACGCCGACTAAAATTGAATACCTTACCGTTTGCTCAGCTTAGGTCGTGAATCAGACTCGATGACATTAACCAAATAGTCATATGTCGGTATGTCTTCTGTAGCGTAATACTCTATTTGAGTTCTGAACATCTTGCTATGTAACGCGTCCCTGAAAAATATGAGGGATTTTTTTAATGATATAAAAATATTTATATTTAAATTCTGATTTTTTTAGCTTCACACCATATCCGTAATAGAGCAGGATAGGCAGAAGAAACTTGGTGTTAAGATATTACGTCTTGTTTTTGGAAGAATAAATGAAAATGAATTATTCCCTTGAGTCGGAATCAAATCCACAACCGTCGCACTTTAGATTCAGGTCAGCAGTATAGAGTACTGCTGCTCCACGATAGCGTAAAAGTCTAAAATAACATTTCAATTAATACAACTTCATTTAAGACATTTAATGAACTTTATTTTTAAAGCAATTGTCGTTTTGCTTAAAATATCGCACCTCCGAACTCCGGTGCAACACTGTCACTTATGCAAAATTTGTGAAAAGGAGTTAGATATGTAATAAGAGGCCTGAGATGCCTCTAATAAAATAATTTTCGCGATAGAGCGTCAGTTTCGTTGTGGTTTTGCCGCAAATCAAGCACCGGGAGAAACTTTGTCACATTGGTTAGTTATGTCGAGGGACCAACTAAGAAAGATTACATGTCCAGCAAAAATTATTAAACATTTACTTAGTGTACCTAAACATGATATTTAAAACCTTGTCAAAATATGAATTTAATTTAATAAAGTTTTGAATTAAGTACTTGCTTTTATTCTAGTCACACCTTGACACAATTTCATTTATTTATTTTTTTAAATTTAGTGCCACAATGTCACAATTGAGGGGGTTTCATGTTACAAAACAATAGATTAGTGTTATTACAATAATATTAAGGGAAAATTTGTTGTTTATTATAAAGCTGAAAGTATTATTATGGATGTTGTATATTCATTTTGCATTAATAAAAGGTTATTATTTTATATCACTTTTAAAGTTCAAACGATTCTCCTGTAAAAGTAAAAGTACTAGTAGGAGGCTAGTCGTGGTGCAAAAGTACAAAGTGTGACTGTAAACGCGACTGGTTGTGTGGGTTCGATCCCCACTCGAGAAAATGAAATATTTACTTAAAATTTATATTTCCATTTCTTCGCTCTGGTGTCGAGACAAAGCGCTGCGTTGAGTTCCGCCACTCAATACACAATGCCTAAAATATTCGGCGGAAAGTGGGAAACGGAATGTCCTAACACTAGGTTCCCTCTGCCTACCCAGCTGTATACGGGATATAGCGTGAAGCTGATTTAATTTTTTAATTTATTTAATAATAAATACCATAGTATGCCATCAATAATTTTAATGACGTCGGCCCTCGTCATGTTATTTCCACCGTAAATTTCTGGACGAGGTCCGTAGTTGTTGCCGTCAGATGACAAGAGATCGTATTGTGGTGGCTGAAAGTTGAAAATGTAATTTTGAGAAATTACTTTTCGTAAAACTTTAATGTGAAGGCAGTAGAGACCGTCTACTCTTAAACTGAACTTCCAAACACATACAAATAAATACCTATAATTACAATAACAAGCAGTTTGTCATTTTTCAGTCAGTGGATGTCACAGCAAAAAAATGGCATCAGCAAAAAAATATATAACAAATAATAAAAAAACAATAATGGCACCAGTGCGTCCTTCATTATGGCTGGCTCAACACGCAATGCCCTCAGAACTCGGCGGAAAGTGGGGAACGGAGTGTCTTAACACTAGGTTCCCTCTGCCTACCCTTCTTCCTTGTGTGCGGAATACAGCGTGAAGCTTATTTCATTTTTAATTTAATTTCCTGTTTACAAAAAATACCTGTTCCCACATTTGTTTCAATAACATCCGCGGATATCCATCTCGTTGGCCCTTAGACGACACTGACAGTGACATGGCAACGTACGACGGTTGTGGCTTCTTCAAATCCAACACGAATGGTGGGCAATCGTTAATATGCTGTAAATATTTTTTTTTAGTTGGACATATTTTTTTTTATAATTGTGGTAAGCAGGATTAAGTTTGGAGGAGATATATTTTTGGGCGAAGCGAAGCGAAATATTGTAATTATTATATCTTTCTTTATACGTCTAAATAACAATTTGTAATAAATACCATCATATAAATTTCTTTTGAGCGAGTGACTGAATGCTAAGTTAAGTGATATGACGAAATGTGCTCACATTTTTAAGTATATAATGTAAGTATGAAGCATCTAAAAATTTAGAATAATTTTTTTTATCAAGCTAAAAAAAAACTTGAGGCCAGTCGTAGCGCAGGGACGTCGTCACGAGACTGTAAACATTATAGATTTTGAGTTCGATTCACACTCGAGGAATTAAAATGTTTTATATTTTCATTTCATCGCAATGCCTCTAGAATTCGGCGGAAGTGGGGAACGGAAATGTCTTACTGGGAACAAAGTGCCTTAACACTAGGTTCCCAGGGTTCCATCTGCGTAGCCTGTATGCGGTATATAAAAGCGTAAAGCTATAAAAAATACTTACTGGGTGTGTCAGACCTTCTTCAGTAATAATGAATTCCTGTTTACATTTTTCAGTTTTAGTCCTTCGTAGTATCTCGTTTTTCTGATAGCGCTTACGTTCAGTTAAATCTAAGATTTCACAAGTTATTGTCGTTCTGAGGAATAGTAAATTATTTAAATTAGAAAGTCATAAGAGGCGAGTGAGGTTCGAGTTTTATATCTATAATGTAATTATTATTTATAGTCACAGACATTCAGACATACTGTGTCAGAATGACCTCACAAATGTCTCGAGATTACATCACTAAAGCGTAAATAAAGAACAGAAAACAATAAAAAAAATTGAATGAAAACAATATCTTTGTTTTCGCGACGTTGAGTACCGGCACTTAACACCCAATCTCATTCGGCGAAGTGTCTTTAGCACTAGGTTCCCTCTGCCTGCCCCGCTCTACGACATGTAGCATGAAGCTGAAAAGAAATCCTTCTTGTGGAGTAATATTGCATATACAATATAAGTATATTATTGTGTGGTTCAATGAAAAATACAAAATTCCTGAAATAAAATGCCAATAATTTAAGTACATTTTTTTTGCTTTACGCTATATACTTCACGTAGCAGGGTAGGCAGAGGGAGCCTAGTGTTAAAACACTCTGCTCCCCATTTTTCGCCGAATTGTGGAGACACTGTGTGTTGAGGGGCGGAACTCTACGCCGCGCTTTGTCTCTAAATAGGTAGGTATATAATATGTTGTATATATTAAATAGTGAAAAACGGATTGCCTCACAAATTCTTTACAATAAAATAATAAAATACATACGTAAACGTAGCTGGTTCTTGTAACGTATATACTGTGATGGTGATCCATTCCGTGCTCTTAGGCTGAATGACGCCCCACCACGGCGTCATCACCACGTTCACAATATTAGGTATTCTTTCTCTGGGAAATTAATTACTATTTTGATATAAGAATTAAAAAATCAAATAAAATTAAATCAGCTTCAAGCTGTGGAATACAGCACGGTAGGCAGAGGGAACATAGTGTTAAGACACTACGTTCTCCACTTTCTGCCGAATTCTGGAGGCATTGCGTGTTGAGTGGCAGAACTGAACGCCGCGCTTAACTTCGACACCAGAGCGAAGAAATGGAAATATAAATTTAAGTAAATATTTCATCTCCTCGAGTGGAGATCGAACCCACAACCAGTCAGTTTTATAGTCACACCTCGTGCCGCTGCGCCACAACTGGCCTATAAGAATATTCGTATATAAATCTTATTTATCAAAATTTAAAGATATCGATACTATATTTTTTCACTTTTAACTTACGGCATCCAAATAAATCTCAGTACGTGGTCCGTGTCATTGTTTATAGCTATAATTTCCCTTAAGAGTGAATGTGTTGGCATAATCGGTAACGTCATATGCTCCTTAGACAAGTACACCTAAATAATGTAGTGAAAAAAAAAAATTAAATAAGTCAATTTTAAATAGATTTTTTATAATACTACTAATATATGAAATAATGTATGTAAACTGTCTAATATGTAATAGGTAAGGTATCTGATACTTATTAGATAAAATTAACTTCTATTATAGGTGAGGCCAGTCGTGGCGCAGGAGCATAAATTGTAACTGTAAAATCGACTGGTTGTGGGTAGGATCCCCACTCGCGGATTTGAAAAATGTATTTACATAAGCGCGGCGCTGAGTTCCGCCACTCAACACGCAATGCCTTCAGAACTCGGCGAAAAGTAGGGAGTGTCTTAACACTAGGTGCTCTCTGCCTACCCTGCTGTGTACGGGATACAGCGTCAAGCGTTATTTGGTGAAGCTTAAACTAGTTGGACTATACTCTTTATATTAGTTTCGCGTTTAAGTCTAAATTTTAAACTAGATTTGGAAGACAGATTAAACTACCGAGTGACTTAATTATTTACTTATTTTTACAAAATCTATACTAACAACATCATTTTTATATACTGATCGGACCAGCTTCTCTACGTATAAAGGAATATCTAGTCTTGTTTCAACGCAGTTGGGTAGACCGCCTTGCCCTTTGACGTGTATTTTGACTATGTCATATCCGAAGGAACAATAAAACATCACCTATTAGTACAAAATACATATAAATTATTAATTTACAAATAAATTAGTGTTTTTTTGTAACGTATTTTGTTCGTAATAAAACTCAGAGGAATTAATTATTTAATATTTTCCGTTTCTCGTCCTGGTAACTAGACAAAGTGCGACGCCAAATTTTATGGCATTGTGTTAAGTGGCGGACCACTTAACACAATGCCATAAAATTTGGCGCAGGAGCTAAAAAATAATTTAGGCATAACTTTCAGGGAACAATATTTACAACTATAGTACAATCATTTCTTTATTCTGATTAGAAAAAAAGTAGCACGAAAGAAAGGTGCAGTGTATTATATAGCATGTTTTATACACGATGAATATTTTATAATTATAGGAAAAAAAATACGTAAGTTAAAAAATACCTGGGTTTAGAAGATCAAAGCAAGATGTGAATAGAAATATAAAAATTAAAATAAATCACACCCAATATAGACTAATATATATAAATAGCAAAATATAGATATCTTAAATAAAATTCATCAAAATAACCTCATAATCAATCATTTCCGTAGGCATAAAAGCAAAAGGTAGAGCAATTTTTTCCATCGGCGGCACTTCCGCGAAGTATTGCAAACAACGTATCACCGTCTCAGGAGCGCCCGTGTTGCCGCGCAACAGACGCCACGTGGCAAACACCTCCGTGGGATTGTAGAGCCATAAAATCTAGAGTACCAAAAAAATCATCGATCACAAACGTTGCAATTATATTGTGAAAAATATATTTTATTTATTTATTTATTTATTTAATATTTTATTACACCAACTTAATAATAAAAAAATATACAAGGTACACAATGGAAAAATATGGTGTAAAGGCGGAGCTATCACCAAAGGTGATCTCTTCCAGGCAACCCTTACCATTAAAAGATCAAAGAATGTATGGATATTGGCGGGTGTTTTATTTTTACGTAATGTAATCTTGACGAATAAATTTTGACGGCCGCCTTTATGATAGTTTTGGGTGGTGATTGCAACAATTTTTTTATTTTTTATTGTTGTTTTTTCCCTATAAAAATGTAAGTAACTAATTCACGTATATTGATTTTATGAGCATGCAGTCACTCTTTTGGTGCTTCTGTCGATTAATTGAATATTTCGATTTCAAATCTTAACATGGAATATGTTTGTTTTAAAATGTAATCGTTTTTTCGACCTACTTATATTATTAGCGAAAGTGAGTCCGACCATCAAATTTCTCATTTACAAAATAAATAATAAAAATAATTAGATAGACATGGTTCTTGAAGCAACTACACACGCCTAGCTTAATATTTTTCCTAACGTTAAGAAGTAGAAGTTAAAAAATATATTAAACGTTAATATTTTGCAATTGAGGCCAGTCGTGGCGCAGCGGCACGAAGTGTGACTGCAAAACCGACTGGTTGTGGGTTCGATCCCCACTCGAGGAGATGAAATATTTAGTTAAATGTATATTTTTATTTCTTCGCTCTGAACTGGTTCTGGTCGTGGTTAGGCGCGGCGTTGAGTTCTGCCACTCAACACGCAATGCTTCCGGAATTTGGCGGAAAGTAGGGAACGGAGTGTCTTAACTATAGGTTCCCTCTGCCTACCCTGCTGTGTGCGGGATACAGCGTGAAGCTTATTTTGATTTATTTTATTTTGCAATTATAAACAACTTACTCGAGTCACAGGGTCCAAATTATTAATAGGCACACGGCCGCAGTCTAAAACAGTCAAATAATCGTCCACGCCAACATTTCTCCTTAGAGGAGTCAAAAATCCTATAGAATTCGTACAAGTGTTGAGATTGACAAATATCTCCAAGGTCCTCTGGTTGGGCATCGTCATAACAAAACACAGCTTATGGCGAGCTTCGTAAGCGTATTTAAATTTTATGTGTAACAATACAGGTGTGTCTGGCTGTAAGTGTTTATTATTATATTTTTCCTTTTTTTTAACTTCACGCTGTAACCTAGTGATAAGACCGCCGCCTTTTCAGTCGGGTTCAGTCATTGCGTGTTGAGGGGCGGAACTCAACGCTGTGCTTTGCCTCGACACCAGAGATAAGAAATGAAAATATTAAATATTTCATTTCCTCGAGTGGGAACTGAACCCACAACCTGTCGCGTTTACAGTCGGTCGCTTCTGCTGCCCCTGCGCCACGACAAGCCTCAATATAATATAATTCTTAAAATAGTAATATGAAAATGACATTGGGCATATTATTACTTTGTTCTCGTTTCTCTCAGAAGAAAAAGACCCTTTTTCTACTAAGAGAAACGAACAGAATTTAGGTACGCATATTATGAAATTACTAAATTACAAAAGTTTTATATAACAAATCCTCTAAATTAGTCTTGAATTTTTAAAACAATAGGTTCGATTCTCACTCGACGAAATGTAATATTTAATATTTTCATTTCTTCGCTTTGGTAACGAGGCAAAACCCGGCGTTGCGTCCCGCCACTCAACACGCAATGCCTCGACAATTCAGCGAAAAGTCGTAAACGGAAGTGTCTTAATGGGGAAGGTGCCTCTTACAATGGATTCCTAGGTTCCCTCTGCCCACCCTGCTACGTGCGTGATACAACGTGAAGCTAAAAAAACAATCTTTCAAATTTACTATAGCTTATTCACTATTAAACTAAACCACCACAGCTATAACATACTAACCGCTACAATACCATTCATAGGCGACAAATCAACCAGTTGTCTATGATAGCAAGTATGCCTCATTTCAAAAGTGGAGATACCCACTTGGACCTCAGACATGATACAATCGCATATCTTCTCTCTACGAAAACTAAACGGTACTGGTACATTATATAGACAAGCTAACACAAAAACTAATTCTACGTCATTTGGACGTACACAAAGATCTGGAGCGTGTAAATTAACAACTAAAGGTGTATTAGGACGACAATCTTGTAATTTTTTATTGAATCTGAAAAATAATATTATAGTTTTAGTTGTTGATAAATATTTATTATAAATACATATTATATAGTAAATTATACGAACTCTTCAACGTTAACTATATTCCATACACAATGATCGCTTAAAGTGATAGGACATCGTACAGATATGGTACGCTTGACCTGAAATAACTTTTTATATAATATAAGTTTTTTATTTTGACTGTATATTACAAGAAAAATAAAAATAAATATGACTAAATGAATAAGAGCTTAAAGAATTTTATAATTTGTTATAAGTATAAAAAGTAAGAAAAACATTAATATAGAAAAAAAAAAATTACCTTAATTGTTGGGTAAATCCCGTCATACCAAATAATTAAAATAGTTTTCTTAATAGGTTGTATTTCTTCTATTTCGTCATATTCAGTACGATACAAAACTGTATATTTAATATCTATTTGTCGTGAACCAGCACCGTTTGCAATTGCTGTCATTTTAACTTCACAGTAATGCGATGGCTTTAGGCTATTCTGTTAGTAATACACAAATTTATCTCTCAAATATAGCTAATATTCAAACATTTTTATTTTAGAAATAAAATATAACTTAAGTAAAAAAAAACTTAATTTTATGTAGACAATATCATATTATCACCTTGAGAGATATTGACACAATTGAAAAAATATTTATATGTAATATAATCACTACAAGTAAAGGCAAATATATGCTTATAAATCAGCTTCACGCTGTATATAAATAAATCAGCTTCACGCTGTATCCTGCACACAGCAGTGTAGGCAGAGGGAACCCAGTGTTAAGACTCTCTCGTTCCCCACTTTCTGCCGATTTCTGGAGGCAGTGCGTGTTGAGTGGCAGAACTCAATGCCGCGCTTAACCTCGACACCAGAGCGAAGAAAATGGAAATATAAATTTAAGTAAATATTTCATCTCCTCGAGTGGGGATCGAACCCACAACCAGTCGGTTTTACAGGCACACCTCGTGCCGCTGCGCCACGACCGACCTCAGTATAATAAATATATGCTTAAAAGTCTATAATAATTTGAACGTTTCGGTACTCTTGGAAATCATCCAAGTGCTCGACGCCATTTAAGCATAATATGTAGTATCAACCTACGTCAAAATTTGCTAAAAATTAAAAAAAAATAAAAATATTTTCTATTTATAATAAATAAAATTTAACTTACTACAGAGGACTCAATTTCAAATTTATCTCCACTATAGTCATCTCCCATGCCATTAATTACATGATATAGTTTGGAAGTAAAATAACAAGAACCAAAGTTGTAAAGAGTGATCGTCGTTGAAGCTTTTTCTCCTACTATTGTATCATGAAGATTAAATGTTCTTGGCAATACCTAATAAATACATTTAATTCTTTATTAAAAAGTTATAAAAAGTTTTTTTTTTTAATTTTATTTTTTTCTTCGATGGTCACAATCATAGCGTTTCCAGTCAAACCTACAGGTTTGATCTCCATTTGGGGAAATTTATCTATTAAAATTATTTTAATCTCTCCCTCTGGTAGGAGAACGGGCAGCGCTGAGTTCCGCCATTCAACTCGAATCGAGAATTGAGAATGGAAGTGTCTTAATAGTGGTTCCCTCTCCATCCATCTATATGGGATCCATCCTCCTGCCCCATCCTGCTATATGGGATACAGCGTGAACCTGAATAAAAATAGGATAATCCTGTCAAGTGCAACATTTTTAGACGGAATTGCAATAACAACTTGTATAGTATGTTAAAAAATATATATATACAAATAATTCAAAATATTCCGTAGACTTACTTTTAAATTCGGTAACTCAGAGAATCCAGTAATTTGAATAAATAGCTCCGTCGGTTGTCCAACTGGCCTTTAAATATTTTTCATTATAAAAAAAAACTGATATTATTTTGGTGATCACATTTATTAAAGGTTTTGATTTCCTATATTTTTAGGTTTTTATCTATATCCTAATCTATACAGACATCCGCGTAGGAGAGATATAGGGGGGGAAAAAAACAATCAGCGAAAATTTAATACCGTAGGAGCGTAGATGTTTTTTTTATTTAATAATAAATGTGGAATAAAACCGGGATACACATACTTCGACGTTTCGTCGGCTATGTACATATTCAAATTATTAGACAGGTTTTTTTATATTCACAGACAGAGAGATTTATTGATACAAAATTATATAATTCAAAATTAGTTTCACTAAAAAGCATTTGGCACTAAAAAGTAAAAGATTTCGGGACCCAATGCCGTATTATGAATCAAAAATCTATCCATCTAATCCATAATAATAACGTTTAATATACATTAATAACATACTAACTTTCCACCAATCAAACAAATACAAGAGCACACAACTGTGGTTTCATACACTTTGTCGTGTTCTTTTGGGAAGAACCACCAGTGGTATCTCACTATCTCTTTTGGAGGTAGCACTATACTACCGAAGTTATCGCCACCCAGCCAAGACACGTTGCTTAGTACCCTCATACTGAAAATATATATGAAAGAGAGCGTTAACATAGAAGTAAAAATTAATATATTTTTTGTCAAAAATGAAATCAGTTTCACGCTGTATCTCGCACACAGCAGGGTAGGCAGAGGGAACCCAGTATTAAGACACTCCGTCCTCTACTTTCCGCCGAATTCTGGAGCATGTTATGTGGCGGAACTCAACGCTGCCAAATAAATTTTGTTGTTATGTTCAAATATATAGTTCAAAGTAATATCCGAGTATCAATGTACGGCGTACCATACAAAAGGAAACATTAAAAATAGTTCCATTATATAACAGATAGGAATATAAATACAAACTGTATCTCCATTCTAGTTAAATTGTGCAGAAACGCTGTACAATAGTTGGTGCATCCTGTGATCGTCGGCGGGAACTCGTACACGGCGTGAGTGTCCGGATTGTAGCCGTGCGACATCATCTCCACTTGACTAACCTCTGCGCTGCCGATTAGGCAAATACGAGCCTGTTTCGTATTAAAATAGAGATTTTTTTTCAACTTCACGCTTTATCCCGCATGGAGGTACGCAGAGGGAGGCTTAAGATACTTTGCTCCCCACTCTCCGTTGAATTCTCACGTGTCACGGAGCTCAACGCTGCGCTTTGCCTCAATACCAGAGCGAAGAAATGAAAATATTAAATAGCCTTATGTTTTAATCAGTTACTTTTATCGATTTACGAGTAATATTAAAAAACGTAATACTAGAGGTCATTCGTGGCACAGGGATACATACATATGTATGTGCGGTGCGACTGTAAACGCGTTGTCAATTTGATTCCTACTCAAGGAAAGGAAATATTTAATATTTTTATTTCCTTGCTGTGCTAACGGCAAAACGGCAAATGCTAGTCGGCAAAAAGTGGAAACGGGCACGGAGTATCTTAACACTAGTTCCCAGGTCCCCTCTGCCTATCCAGCTATGTGCAGGATACAGCGTGAAGTAAAGAAAAATGATATTACTAATATTTAAATTGAACAAATGAGCTTACAGTTTGAGATTTATTAATAACAAGGTCCCAGTTTTCACAGTACTCCCCAAAAGATATCGGCTCCAACGCAACTGTCACTATTTGCCATCCACGCCCTTGCACGACACCGCACATGGGCATTACAACGAAATTCCTACGTTTTATTTACATGATAAATATTAACATACTATAAGCATTCATCATTGTAATAACATATAGTGGAATGGCTGTACATACTATTATAGTTATAGAAATTATATACTTTCTTCGTTTGAACATTTGTAGTTATTATCAACTTTTTTACTTATCAGTTATAGATTTTGTGATTATTTTTTTTTTGGATTGAGATGGTACGTATTTAAACAACGCATTCGCAGTTTTCTTATTCGAAAAATTGATTTTTATAAAGCAGAGTGTAGACCTCAGTGGGACAGTTATCCCGATTTTATCCTAATTGAAATATTTGTTAGTTTGTTGATCGAACCTAACTAAACACGTCTCATAAATATTGTCTTCTCGAAGGATAGTACAAGTATAAAAGTAACTGAGAGTAAACCAAGGATATACATCATTTCTGAATATTTTTTGAATATTTGCAAAGGCATGATAGAATCCCGTAGCGTGTGGCGCTCCGTTCTCTCTGACTACCCCGCTAGGGATAAAGCGTGAAGCTAAGTTAAGTAAATTGAAATGAGATAAAATATTTAATAATAATTTAATAAAACATGATTAGACGTCGACATATACCTTCAGGTATACCTGAAGGTATGAATTGTGACAATCACTTCCATTGAAATTTTTTTTAACCTTAATGCTATGTATATATGATATTTATTATGTTTTTAATATTCGTGATAAGTGCAATAAAACATTAAAAAAAATTCTTACGTTTTGTAAGGGGCTCCAAATTTGAAATGCATGGGTATTCCCGATTTGTTAGAAAGTAAAAAGTTTGTGAATGTTGTTCTAGCTGGAACTGTTGGTGGTAGAACGACCTATTTAAAAGGAACACTTAAAAATACTGTTTTATTTCGTTTTCAGTGCAGTTTCCTAAGTATTTCGCTTTGAATGCAAGGCGTGCCAGTTGAACACAAAATCACGTTCAGTCTCGTTTTACGGAGAACGTAAGAAGCACAATCTAGATTTGTCTATCGTCCAATATTAATAATCTATCTCCGACGTCAATCTTCGATTGTTCCAAACATCTATCCAATCTAGAGATTGGATAGATATATGGAACAATCGATGATTGACGTAGGAGATAGATTATTAATATTGGGCGTATATGAAGATCCTAATTAATAAAAAAATAACATCATCTAGCTAGCCACTTATTGATGATGTATCTTTATTTCTCGCTTTAAAGCGTATGAACTTTTTTTTTCTATGTGTACAAAATTATTTTAAATATAGTAACAGGAAAAACCTCGGTAGGACAATCCCACTCGGCACTCCACTCCGCACAAGGCAACCAAGTATTACCAATGCAAGGTATTCTGTACCAAGTGTGTTTAATTGTGACATATTCGGATTCGTCCTCATAAGATTCAAATTGGAAATCTCCACACAGTAAATAGCCCAAAGCCTCGTTATCGAGTTTAGGTCTGTATCAAAACATAATATGTTAAAATATTTCTTATTAAAAATATGAAAATAAATCATTATTATTTTTTAATATTACCTGAATCTTATAGTGAATAATTTAGACTCATTAGGTGGAATATCACAAGTTATTGGATCGATTAAGAAAACATTGTCAGGGTCTGTAACACGTGTCGGTTTATATCAAAATATTCTAATTTATAATTATACATACACTCATTTCAAATACTAATAGCACAAATTATAAATATCAAGTGAGATAAATATGATGCATCTACTTAAAATTATTATTTTTATCATTTTGTAAAATCTATACTCACCTTGGATCCAGGTTATGGATCCTTCTTGTAATTCGTGATTTGTAACACACAGCGTTTGCGATATATTAAAAGTGTTATCCACTACACTGCCGCTACCAAAATCTAGATATTTTTCATAAACGGATGCCGAAGGAATATAAGTTAATCGATTAAGGCTGTTCTCCATTAAATGAGCTGATCGACTCTTTCTTTTCCAATACTTTTGAAAAATGTGATTTTTCAAATCGTAAAATGGGGTTCCGGGTAAGACGACTGAAGCTAATACAGTAAGGTATAAAGGTTCCTGATAAATAAATATTTTATTCCAATATATTTCTCTATTTCATAAAATATTAATCACGGTCACAATATAATATAAGTATATTTTTCTGAAGCCATCATGGCGCACTTGGCTAGCGTATACAGCGATAGTTGTAGGTGTATTCGTATTTTCATTTCAACGCTCTGGTTAGTACAAGTGCGAAATATTGAAATGTGGAAAACAGCGTCAAGCTTAAAGCAGATGTAGTTTTCAAATGCTTTTGATATATAAATTGTTGTTTGTATTTTTTTTATTAGTTTAAAGAAATTCTCTTAGTACTTCCTATCATCCATATTATCTATCCTATCATATTTAGGCTTCCGAATTTACAGATTAAATATTTTTTCCGTTTTCTTTCGCTCAGAATTATGCGTCACTTAGTGAGCATCGGAAGGGGGAAGGGTTTTATAAAGATTTAAATACTATGTAAGCAGGTTTACTTCTATTTACCTGATTTAAAACTAAACAAATTAATTCTGTCGTGTATACACCTAACGCTGTAGCGGAAAATATTATAGTTGTAGCAATGCTTTCAAAAGCTCTAATAACACCGCAGTTCCCTGTTGAAATCTATAAAAATTACGATCAAATAAAAAAAACATTGTATTAGTATTAAGATTAAGTATATGCTAAAGGTCCTTTCTTATTTCGTTAGCTTTTCCCAGTAGAGTGTTTTTGTCAGCATCACTTTAAATAAATTCACAGATTTAACTACTCTATAAAAGCCTATAATATAATTTTTAAATATATTTTTTTCCAAAAATGAAAGTAATTTTTTCAAAAAAAATAAATAATAAAAATTATCGTTGTGAAATAAATCGCCATTTGTCAAGAACGATGCACGCACACATAAACCTATCAAAGGGAAATCTCCGCATACGCCTCATTCCGAAATCAAGTCTAGGTATTGGCGGCAAAGTTCAAAGTTGATTAACCTTGAGTAGTATTTTTGTATACATTATTGTTATTTATGCGTTACTGCGTCACACGAAATACAGGCATATTATATGGGTAAACATTGTGAAATGAAAAAAAAAATCCTTCAAGACGTAGGTATTATATACTGTTGAGGTATCTTGGTATGGGTTTAAAATATTTGACCCTATATGCTTTATGCCTTTTTCTGTAAAAGAAGCGCTGACGCTTCTACCCTTCATAATGGTCTTCAACTTTGGATTATTGACAAAACGTGGTTTTCATACCAACCTTAATATAGTAATTTTTGAGGCCAGTCGTGGTGCAAGGGCACAAGGTGTGACTGTAAAATCTGGTTGTGGGTTCGATCCCCACTCGAGGAAATGAAATATTTAAATTTATATTTTCATTTCTTTGCTCTGGAGTCGAGGCAAAGCGCGGCGTTGAGTTCCGCCACTTAGCATGCAATGCCTCCAGAATTCGGCGGAAAGTGAGGCACGGAGCGTCTTAAAACTAGGTTCTCTTTGCCTACCCTGCTGTGTGCAGGATACAGCGTGAAGCTGATTTGATTTGTTTCGTGTGTATAGCTTCATTCTTAGACTCTCAATTATAATAAACTACCTCTTGTATCTGAACTAACTATATACCAAATAATATTATATTCTTACTTGAAAAAATCCAATTGCCCCACAAGCGGGTAAAAGCCATTGATAAGTAGCATCAATAGATGATTTGTTTACAATATTTACTACATCCGTTCTTTGTTCGCTAACATTTTTGACAACTCTAAATACAAGTTGCTTTTTACTGATCGATATTTTAGGACCTACAGCAATTTATTTAGATTAGTAATTAAACATATTGAAATGACTATAGTCGTAACTATAAAATTAGCTATCACTACCGTCGACGAGGCTTAAGTTAAGCTTTGCGTTACTTTAAATGAGCATCAAAAGTAAAGCTATATAATTATTTCTACACTTTCTTCTTCTACATCTTCTACATCAGACGCTTTTCTCCTCTCTTGTTTTGTTTATTTTTCATATCATCTGATGTATTGTTTGCGACAATAATAAATCTTTATATTATATTATCAAAAGTTGCGTTGTGACCATGATTTTTTTAAATACGTGCTCACTATCCATGTTCATTTTACACTCACATAAATATAAAGTTCAGTTTAAACTTCGCAAACTGTACCTACTTGTAATTATTTCAATTAAGAAATAAGTATATAAAAAAATCTAATGGATGTTTTTATTTACCAAAACATTTTCCTTTTAAATTCAACCGGTATGTATTACCAGACGTATCGCCTATAATATAATAATCAGTATAGAACTGATGGGTACTTTTCGGCTTAAATACAATTTTCACTTCAGCCCAATCGAGTGGCTTTACAGGAGTAGAATTTACAGATACCTTAAAAACTTGGTCTATATTGTCCAATATATACATCAACGACACACGATATGTCAAATGTAACTAAAAATATAAATTAACTAATTATTGAAGCAAATGACAATAAATATTAAGAACATTTACTATAAAATAAATATTTTTCTTTGATTTGGATATAATCAGCTACTTACGTCCGTTAAATTTTGAATTAGTATAATCTTTTCAGTTATAGTATCAATAGGTACCAAACCAAAATCAACAGTCTTTATTTCTGTGATGCTATCTGCAGAGAGATTTTGCATTGTTATATTGAAAACAATAAAAAAAATAACTATCACAAAATTTAAGATTTAACTATCACAAGATTTAAGCTTTTCTATAATAACGATAGCTTAAATACTTTGAAAGCTGGAGTTAGCTTTTACGGTTTGACATTTTATATTTAAATTAATGTCATTCACCGAAAAAATATATACGGGATTACCGTATTTTTATTGATGAAAAAAATGTAAATTGTGTTTGTGTTAATTTAATATCGACTTAACGATCATAAAATAATGCAAATTTTATAACTACTATTAACAGGCTTTAGCAGCATGTGTCAATCATTGTTGCTCTCAGTAACTATCTAACTATTTTATTATATTATTAATAGTTTAAATTGATTTTAATATATTCATAGGAAATATCATGAAAATAATGGTATAGTAATTTAAGGAAATATTACTACACAGTACAGTATCGTACCGTAATTGTTGTTGTGACTCGAACACACTATGTATAATCTGGGAATATTTTTACATACAATATTAATTCTGGCAACTTTTGTAATAAACTTCATTATTGAATGATTGATTGATGAATGAACATTGAACGGTACATTTCTAGCTCGTTTACTTGCCGATTGTAAATTGCAGTTCGTTTCGCAGCTTTCCATTGTAATTAGTTCCTGTGTTGTTTGTTTTGTGTGTATCGAAATAGAATATACAATATAGTTTTATTTTTAAAATATGCTTTATGCTAAAAGCTTAAAAATTAAGTAAATGTTTTATTTATAAGGTTAGTTTAAATAATAAACACACACTAACTATAATTAGACAACAACTCTCTCATATACAGTAATTTTTACTTCCTGCTAGAAATGTTATTTCTGAGAAGATTTCTATTAACCAAATTGCAAAGGTAGCTTGCAAGTGATCGTTATACGCACCATGGATTCGAATACAGACTGGCTTTGTGAAATTTTGCAAAATGTGCAACTCGAACAATTTTATGTTCCAATTCGAGATCAATTACAGGTAAATTTTTATAAACCATTGAATCATAATATACTATTTTAAGATAAAATTGCATTATTTCATCAACTTCACTTTTAGATTACAAGATTAGCACACTTTGATTATGTACATGCAGAGGACCTTGAAAAGATTGGCATTAGTAAACCAGGTATTCGAAGACTGCTTGATGCAGTCAGGAAAAAGAAATTACAACTGTGGAACCGAAAATTTTGGAATAAATTATTTGGTTCCTCAAATTCTATTACCCGCGAAAAGACTGATTTAGCAATAAGGCCTCAATCACAAACTGAAAGTCGAACCACATGTATCATACTAGAAAAAGATATTGTGTAAGTATTATATTACATTGTTGAATAATAATATTACATATACACTATATAATTGACAGAATACACATAATGTACCTAACTTTTATAAAGAAATGCAGAAAAATAAATAATATTATTGTTATTAAAACATTATAAAATATTTCTTAAATATATTGCATTATCTTTTTTTAACAATAAAACAATAAATTTTGTTACTGTGAATGCTTTCCTTGTGAATCAGATTCCCACAAATTCACACTTGAAAAAAATATTATTTTCATTCTCATGGTCTGGTAAGAAAACAAGGCCTAATGTTCAATATGTTATGTATCAAAAGTTAGGTGGTGTGTCAAGAATAAAGTATCTTTACATTTTTATTTTATTTTTCTTAATAGGTTGCATAATGAGTTAGGTAATGGTTCGTTTGGTGTTGTAAGACGCGGAGAATGGAGAATGTCAGATCAGACAAATCAAATGGTGCCAGTGGCTGTCAAAGTATTGAAAGCTGATGCATTTTCACAGCCAGGAATATATGATGACTTTAGAAGGGAAGTTGAGGCCATGCATAGTTTAAAACATCCTAATTTAATCAAGCTACATGGTGTAGTGTTTCATCCACTTATGATGGTGTGTGAATTGGCACCAATGGGTGCGTTATTAGATTACATAAGAGCACAGGATGGCAAAGTGTCATTGAATTTTATATCGAAATGGTCAGGGCAAGTTGCCGCAGGAATGGCACATTTGGAAAAAAGTCGATTTTTACACAGAGATTTGGCTTGTAGAAACATATTACTTTCTAATTTAGAATTGGTAAGTGAATTTATTGTTTATTTTTTAATAACAAAATTATAATTTTAGAGGTCATTGTGGCTCAGCAGGACAGGCAAGCAAATGAAATTCTGATTTTAAATGCAATGATTTTGATGGTTATTCTGAGAAATTTAATGTATTTATTTCCTATCTCTATTAAAGACATAATGTGGCATTGAGTCACACTACTCAACTCACAATGTCTTATAACATAAAAGTAAGCTTTTTTGCCTGCCCTGCTACAAGATGCATAGATGTGAAGCTAATAATGAAAAGAAAATAAATGTGCATCTAAATGTACCAATATAGTAATACAGGAATATATATGAATATATTATTAAATAATATATATGTATATAGAAAAGTTCATAACATAAAGTGACAGTGATATTCAATGTGTGTATGTTTCACTTAATTTTTTTTATAATTTTTGATATCAAATATTCTGGGTGGCTGATATTAATGTTACTCTCATACACTAATTAAGCTGATTAAACTTATATGCCTGAATTCTTATATTCAGGTTTTGCTAAACTATTTTGTAAATAGAGGCTGTTGTGGCGCACAGGCACAACATCTGATTAGACGTGACTTTGTGGGTTCATTCCCATACTTTAATTTCCTCACTCACACTCATATTCAGGGCCCTTTAAAGTGGGCGATTCATAGAGAATGGAATGACTTAACACTAGTTACCCTCCGTACTACACTAGGTCCTTGCTATTTGCGGGAAGCGGTGTAAATAATAAATGTATTATTTTTAGGTAAAAATAGGTGATTTTGGTCTAATGCGAGCCCTCCCAGATGCGGATGACTGTTATGTTATGAGCGAGCGTCGACGAGTCCCCTTTCCGTGGTGTGCCCCCGAGTCGCTGCGCTCGAGGCAGTTCTCGCACGCATCTGATGTGTGGATGTTTGCTGTTGCGTTGTGGGAAATGTATAGTTTTGGAGAAGAACCTTGGATGGGTGAGCTATTTTTTTTAAATACGTTTAACAAGTCGTGGCCGCTTTAAAGTTATTTTTTTTTAATTTTTGAGCATTGTTTACGTGGGAAAAAAATAATCAAATGTACATAGACAGCTTCATAAAATGCACTATTAAAATTACCCATGATATGTACCTGACTCACAGGCCACAGCAAATGAGGCAGTCTTAACATGCATCTAATGTTTTTGCCAACTGCAAACACTCAGTGACATGTTCTGGGACTTCCCAGAACATGTTTCAATAGCTTTGGTAACATGCCCACGTATTTTTTCCTTAATGCTGTTGTAGCAAAGTTTGGATTTATCTGATTAGTGATGGTTGTAAGTTTGATTCAACTCATTGAAGATATTTTCATTCATTACAACTCATTTAAAATATTTTCATTCATTACAACTCATTTAAGATATTTTCATATTTCTAATATATGTTCAACCAGAACATAATTAACGTTGGCTTCAATATAATTTCGAAAAAAAATTCTATTGACATCTGACAACAACATTTGCTTCAACTTATAATTTCGGTTTTAATAGTTCACCAATGTAATAAAATTGCCTTTCAAAACTCTCACAATTAAGTTTCATACTGTCTTACAATACCACCTATATTTTTCTCTGTTCCCACGCCTATTATGTAGCATAAGAATTCACTTTATAAAAAAATGATAAGAATCTCTACTGAGATTTCCTTTATGATCATATTAATATTATTTGTAGTAATGTCTATTTTACTAATAGTGCTTGATGGGATCTTGTAATAATTACTTGATTAATATTTTTAGGATTCCAAGCGTTGTTGGTTTCATTTTGCATGTTACACAAACAGCTGTATGTGTACAACAGATAAATTTAAAGCGATTATTTCTGTCGGTTGTGGCGCAGTGGCACAAAGTGTGACTGTAAACGAAACTGGTTGTGGATTCGTCACATTTTGTGCCCCTGCGCCACGGCTGGCATCAACTTAAAAACCATTAAACCATCTTAAAATTGAAACCACACAGGTTTAATAAAAATTTTCACTCTATTGTAGCTTTCATATTAGGTTGTATTAAACAATATTTAATCGATATAAAGAACTTCTTATCAAATCCGCTATATCTATTTTAAAATCAAACTTAACATATTTTATATTTACTTTTTGATGCCTTTTTTTATCCCCGCCTTTATTTGAATAAAATATATGGCTCCGTCCATTGAAGTTATGTAGACGTGAAACACCCATGTAGATATATGTTTTGCGTATAAAAATAATAATTATTAAAATGCTGCTTTTTAGCTTTAATGAACATTGTGTGTTGTATAAAGCAGTCTAGCACCCCATATTTTCTGGACAGTCCAGCAAATAAATTATTTTATATGTAAATATTCGCTTAATAGCATTTGAGACTGAAACGGTCTCTTTCGGCTGGGTCCTGTTTGCTGTCCCAAACAAATCATTGTTCATACAAAATAGTTATTTAAGAAATATATTAAGTATTATTCATTTTTAAATCAAAATGGTATCAAATGTAGATTGTAGGTATCTACATATGTTATAAATTAGTACATGTGCGTGTTCAAATGCCAATTTTAAAACACGCGATCTTGTGCACCTAAAATGTGAATAATAGAAATTTGAAGCAAAATGAATACTCGTTGGTTGTTACATTGTTGATAAAATTATTTTTGGGACCTCCTTTTCCCGCTGAATTCTGGAGGCATTGCGAGTTGTGTGGGGAAACTTAACGTCGCACTTTGCGTCTGCACCAGCGCGAAGAAATTAAAATATAATATTATTTCCATGAGTGGGAATCGAATCCACAACCTGTCGCGTTCACAGTCATACGCTTGTGGTCCTGCGCCACAACTTGACCGGTTAGAATATGTTTGATAATTAATTACTTGTTCTGTTCATTAAAAAAATAATTATTACATCCATTATACAAAATATGATAGATGTTGTAATTATTTTTTTACTTATCGAAATGTCAAAAATGTTAATGTTAATGTGAAAAATTCCGTTAAAGTTTTTTAGTAATGTTAAATTAATTCGGTTTCAAACTGATTATTTATGTAATCTTTTTAACAAAAAAAAAATATGCACGGTTAAAAAAAATAAGCAAAAAGGTTAGCGAGAGTGGTTTAACACTCTCGCTAACCTTTTTGCTTCCCGCAAATAGCAGAATAAGCAGAAAGAATCCTTCATTTCTTTACTTTACTTTACTTTCTGCTGAATTTTTCAGGAAACTCAACTCTTGTTACCAGAGCGAAGAAATAAAAATATTAAATAATCCATTCTCCCGAGTATGGATCGAACCCATAACAGTCGTATTTACAGTCACCCGTTGTGCCAATCTAGCAAGACGGCTAATAATTGTTGGCTCGAATGTTTTATTTACTAACAAAATTTTATCAACTTGTACTTAATTAATTATAAGAAGCTTTTATTTTTATTTTTTTTGTGGATTGGAACTCCACTCGAGGGAATGAATTATTATTTATTCATATTTTTATTTCTTTGCTTTGATACCAAAGTTTTTTGAGTTCTGCCATTCAACACGCAATGCCTCGAAAAATTCGGTGGATAGTGGGGAACGGAGTGTTTTAACACTGTTTCTTCTGCCGACACTCCTGTGTACGGAATACAGCGTGAAGCTGATAATTAATTTAATATATATTTTTTTAGGTTTAAATGGGTCCGAGATCCTTCGACTTATAATGCGGGAAGGCCAGCGCCTGTCCGCGCCGGGCGCGTGTCCGCCCGACGTGTACATGCTCATGATGCAGTGTTGGGAGCTGAACCCCAAGGAGAGGCCGACGTTTGCGGGCATACTGCGGTATATGGAGACGAATAAATCGGAAACAGCCATTGCTAGTCTTAGGTAAGTAATGCACTAACTAAATAAAATCTTGATGATGAGTAGCTTAATATTACACTTGAAATAAATGCTTATTTTGCGTTTTCTGAAGTGCGCAAATAAAATATAGTGAAATAATATTCTTCTTTCTCAATCTACCTAAATAGACAAGAAAAATAACTCTTAGAATGTCAAATTTCAAATATTTGACATTCTAGTGTTTTGTACTCTATGCATATATATATATATATATATATATATATATATATATATATATATATATATATATATATATTTTAACATTTAATCATAATATCATATATCAAACCGTATATTGCTAAATAGTTATAGGAAACAAGGTCAGATGACAATAGAGGCAGGAGACGCGATTGTCCTCATCGACAAACGACCGGAGCTGCACTGGTGGAAAGGACAGAATCAGAGAAGTTTGGAAGTTGGACTTTTTCCTAGGTTAACCTTTATTTCTGTTATATTTTTTTCTACATTACGGCGTAGAGTTCCACCACTTATCACACGTCTCGAAATTCGGTGAAAAGTAGAGAACAGAGTGTCTTAACTTGATTACTATATACGGGCTACAGCGTGAAGCTAAAAAAAAACTCTATATGCACATCTTATATTTATTTTAAAACTAGCCATTTGACTGCCTACATATTTTCTATACTTAAAGTATGTACATAGAATATCAAGTTTACAGATTCTAGAAATAAACATTGTTTGACAACATTGATGTTATCAATAATTATCGATTTTTTTCACAGTACGCTTGTAACAGCAGTGAAAAGCAAAAACGTTCAAGCTGCAGCTGCGAAGATGTCTCCGAAAGGTGAGAACTCATATTTTATTTATCTATACTAATAATATTGTAAAATTGAAGAGCTTCTTTGACAGAACGCGCTATTCTCGGAAATTACTGGTTCCATTTCATTTTTTTTGTAATGCATAGTCAATTTACGGTGAAAAGCTACTTTTGGCTATATTACACTATACCAGTGGTTCCCAACCGGTGGTCCGCAGAAGCCTAAAAGTGGTCCGCGAACAATTTTAATTTTATAACTGGGGATGGTGAGGCGAATGTTCTGTTTAATTATCACAGTTAGTTTTTAATATACCTACATGCATAGTGGTCCGTGCTACCAAGAATGATATAAAAGTGGTCCTTGATCAAGAAAAGGTTGGAAACCCCTGCACTATACCAACTGTATAACGTAAACATCTCATTCATTTCTATTTGACAGTAGACAGATTGACTCATGAATCCTATTTGAATTGGTTATATTTCTCACAACAATAATACATTACAATAAATAAACATAAAAAATATTTAAATTATTATTTAATTTTTATTAATAGTTTAGTGGGACAAATCTCTAAAGCGAGAACTAAATATATTTTATAATTTATTCTTTTAGACGGCGATAACGTTGTAACTGTTAAATGATACGGCGCGATCGATGGTTAGCATTGAAAATTGCTAATCTATGACTAAATGGTTTTACCGAGACGTAGTGTGACTGATTGTGTAATACGATATATTATATTACACCTTTGTTTATGTTGTGCTATATACTTATAGCTAATAATTATTTCTGTTATACTAGCCACCCAAACGTAGTTTCGCACTCTTTTAATAATAATAATAATCAACTTCACACAGCAGGATAGGCAGAAGGAACCTAGTGTTAAGACACTCCGTTCTTCACTTTCCGCGGAATTTTTCGAGGCATTGTTGTGAAATTACTGTAAAATTTTTATCAAAATTCGTTCAGTAGTTTCACGTAAAGTTGAAACAAACATTTATCCTCACAAACTTTCTTCACACAGGATGACTAAACTTTAAAAATTTTTATTGTACTTGATTTTATTTGAAGAATAGGACCAACAAAGATATTCTTTACTTTACAACTATTTAAATTATAATTTGATTATCGTCAACATATATAAATATTTTGTAGCTTAACTGATTAATTTTTTACATACGTACATATACATATTAATCAATGTTATGTAATTTATTATAGTTAAGGTTATATAATACATTACTGTTATTAGAAATAACGATTGACGTATTCTTGTTCTAAGCTCTACGTGAGATGAATGTTTATTCACTGTTGCTTCATAAACACATATTGCTATACAAATACGTATTTTATTTCATATAGCATTGGCACGATAAAGAAAACAAAAAGTTGTATACTTTATTATTATTATTTTCAAATATTTTTCGTACTCTACAGATCAGGCACAAACAACTTATTCATAGATTTATTTATATTTCACCATTTACTTACTGACTATCTATATGAAGATATCGTTGTTAGTAGAACCCATTGCTGTATTTAGTTCTACTAACTAGTTAGTAAAAACATTAGGTAGCGACAATTACACCACAATATTTCCTAGTATATAAAGTTAGGATACTTGAAATAGGGTGTTTCATTTTACTATACATAAAAAACTACAACTGAGTGGCGTAATCGTCGCATATTGAATAAAATTACCTCTACAATTATATTTTCATTTTCACATAGCCGGGGGAACCTGGAAACGTAATAAAGATACTCCATTCCCGTTAATATACTTTCGTTTCCCATTATCATTGCATGTTGAGTGCGGAACTCAGCGCCGCGATTCGCCTCGTTACCTGAACGAATAAGTGAGAATATAAAATATTTAATTTCCTTGAGTGGGAATGCAATTCACAATAACTTGACGTTTATACGGTCGCACGCTTAAGCCCTGCGAAAAGCCTTAATTATACTTAAAATATAAACTCATATATTCTATAACTTAAAGATATTTATTTATACGTTTTATTTATTGTGAAATCAATTTCAAATATCGTTATTTCATACATTTCAGCTACAAACCAACCCAACAACGCAGTAGAGGATCCCGAGGTGATACTCCGCAAGCGTCGCACTATAGAGTCGACGCAGCCGTCCACGACCCGCGCCGGCAACAACGCGAGCAAACATTTTAATTACAATAAACTGACAAACGATAGGACGCTGCTGGACCGGGTCGCGAGGTCCACCAGGGACAACTATTCGAAGAGTTTGAATCATGGTAAAATGGAAATATTAAAATCGATATGGTATTGTTTCTTAAAGGATACTTAATTACATTACTTTATAGATAAAGTAAAATTTTAATGTTTTTTTTTTCTATATTATAATAAATAAATCAGCTTCACGCTGTATCCTGCACACAGCAGGATAGGCAGAAGGAACCTAGTGTTAAGACACTCCGTTCCCCACTTTCCGCCGAATTCTGGGGGCATGGCGTGTTGAGTGGCAGAACTGAACCAGAGCGAAGAAATGGAAATATAAATTTAAGTAAATACTCCTTAAGTGGGGATGGAACCCACAATCAGTCGGTTTAACAGTCACACTTCGTGCCGCTGCGCCACGACTGGCCTCGATATTAATATTTGATCTTTAATATAATTTATAATATATTTCAACTAATTGATTTATTTAATTTATTCTCAGTGAAAGAAGATTTACTCATCGACCTAGATATGCCACCGACGACGGCAAAAGCCTCGCCCTCCAAAAAACAACCGAACCCAAATAATATATCGATTTTGGACGCTCCTATTGATGTACCCGAGATAAGTGAGTTTTATAAGTCTATTTTTGAAATTTGATATTATATGTTAGTTAGTACTATAAGTAACTAGAACTGAAGAAAAAAAATATTAACATATTTTGCAAAGGCGACGGTTATGGATTCGAATTCCCACTGGACGGGAATGAATTATTATTTTTTTCTTGCTCTAGTAACAAGACAAAGCGCTGCACGGTTTCTACACGCAATGTCTTGAATATGCGTATAAATACACTATAATTTATAAAAAATAATCCCTTTTATACATTTGTAATCCTTGCGCTTTTTACTGTTTTTTGTGGCTGCAAATAAAATATAAAGAAATAATTATATATATATATTTATTATGCGAAATTAAATATTATAACAATTTAATTTCAGATCACGATCTAGACTGGGGCCAACAAAGCATAGAAAGTCTACCCACATACTGTACAGAATCTCAAAATGTCCAAAGTACACCAAACCTGTACGGCGCTAAATCACTTGACGGTTTAAATATTACTTCACAAGCAAGTCCAGACCCCTTTGATACTTCACAGTTCTGGCCGAGAACAGAATCTCAAAAACCTAATTATAGCATACAATTAGATGATAATCTGTACCAATCTCAAGTTTACAATACAGCAACAACTAATACACAAGCTATATACAATAATATGACGTTAAATAATTCTATTCAATCAAACATGGCGGCATCTAACAATATTTATTCGAACAACGCACTGACAAACAGACAAACGGAATCTATAAATGAATCTCTCAGGACATTAGCAGATATGTCGTTAGATGATAGAATATCTGAATCATTGAATCTCAGAACGAAAAATAATGATGGAGGTGTCTATGCCAATACCGAACCCAATATACAAGAAGTAGCGTCCACATCGAACTATAGTGCGACTGAAAACTTCAATGATTTTGCAGTTTATAGTAATTTTGATATGAACCCCAATCAACAGCAGTATATACTAGAAACTAATGATTACTATGCCAAATTTTCAACACCGTCTGGAAGTCAAAGCAATAACGACTACGAAAAAAACATGTATAAGCCGAAATTTGAGGAGAAATTGGAGAATTTCAGTGAATCAGTGGAGAATTCGAAGAATTATTCCGCTTTAAAGTATCAAAATGTGGACTATAGTACAGTTTCATATGACGTAGTGAGTGATGACGCGTCGGGGAATGTGTATAGTGAAATTGAACAGTATAGCAGTTTGTACGACGAAGTGTATGAACCCGTGCGTCCTCAGCGCCCGCATCGCCCGGCGCCGCCCCGCCCTTACAGGCCGTAGGTCGCAGGTTCCAAATACGAATAGAAAAACATCACCATTCTGTCTATCTTGTGTATCAAGATTTAGTAGCGGAAGAATTATGAGATTAGAAGTTTGACTTATTAGTGGAGAAAATTAAATGTAGTGACGTCAATAAGTTATGTCTGCTTAACATGGTTAATGCGTATTTAATAAAATCCAGTAAAAAATTAAAAAGAAAATTACGATGTAAAGTGATTTCGGACTGCGAAAGTATTTTTTTTCTGTTTATCATGAAATCTAACCATAATATATATATATATATATATATATATATATATATATATATATATATATATATATATATATATATATATATATATATTGTGTTATAGTAGTTATGTTAAAATAAAAAAAATACATTATATTATATGGTTCATAATGAATGTATACTTGCCAATAGTCAAAATCTCTTAAATGAGTGAATTTAATGATATTTGCCTAATTGATATTATTATAAATTAAGAGAAAAGTGAATTGTAAATTGTAATATATTTGTATTATTATGTATGTATACTATGTTTCTTAATTTCTGTAGATTTATAATACTAGTAGGAAAATACTCGCTTTATTTTATTATGACGTAAATTCTTTTCGGCTTTATAACAATCATATTTAGTATCTGAAGGACTTTTTTGACATTATATAAAATAATGTATTTTAATAGGCATGATGACAGAATTCGAGAAACATCTATAATATTGTGAAATATATTGCAACATATATCTTATTTCTGTTGAAAAAAATATTGAGTGTAAAAAAATGCTTGTGACGTCAAATCTGAGTAATCTGTTAATTCCAATGTACATACAAAATATCCGTTTGTTTACCAAGGCGTGACATAAATCGATATACATATAGATGATATATCAATACAATCTCTTTCGTGTGTCCTTACAACCTGATATTGGCGAAGTGCTCCTAGAGTTTCATTTATTAAATATTAGTGTTTTATTAGCTGTCATCATGCTCTTTAGTTCTCGTATATACTATATTTGCGAACTAAATGGTGAATCTCTAAGATTCCTTATATTATTAACAATATCTTTATAAAAATACATGAAATATTTCTAATCTGATCTAAACCACTGCTGCTACATTTAGTATATTTTTTTATTATATAATTTGTTTAATAATACTCAGACATCACATTTTAGCATAATATTTTTTTAAACACTTAAATCACGCTGCTAGTGCATAGATTGGCTAATTTGCTTGAATAATAATTATTATTAATCTGCTTAACTGACAACTAATAGATATATAAATACTTATAGTTATAAATTTTTAATTATTAAAATTTAACTTTTTTTGTAATATATAATTTCCTTACCTTATATTCACATGTAGTGTGATCTTTATTTAAAAATGCTAAAACAATGTATGCAAAACTAATTTACTGTAGTACGGTGGACGAGTCGTTGCCGTCCTGGAGTTAGCTGTGCAGATTTGATTATGGGAGTTTTTTACTTTTCTTTTTTTACTTACCGAGTAAACAATGTGCAACTTCAGAAATCCTAAATTGCAGCAGGGCGGCCACTACTCGTTGACCGTATTGTAAAACAAATCCGGACTTAGCTATGTCGAGGCTTACTTAACATTTAAGATTGGATTTAGATTCCAACGGTAAAATGAATTATCTAAATGAAATTGAAACTTATACCCGAAATATGTAAATTTAACAGCTTTACGATTGACGAGTCGTTGCCAGCCTGCGCCGAATTGGATTTATAATTCTGTTTTACTTTTTATATTTTTTTCCTATGTACAATTAGAAAAAGATCAGTAAGCCTATCTTCAAGGCGGCTAGGACTCGTAGACCGTACTATACTTCGTATATTGGCGCAAATTTTGTATATGATTATTTTGTATAAGAACAGAATATATTTTGTATATTTATTTTTGCATGACATTACATACAATAATAATAAATGTCATAGAAATTATTATACATAAATATATGTTTTTTTAATGCAAATATTTGTTAGGCTTACTCAAATATAATCTTTGTAGGAAAGTTTTAACTGTTCAATATATAATATTTTGTCGAAGTTCCTGCACAAGACCGAGACCAGACCTGACTTGACCCTGAGTATAAGATATTGTGATCATATTCATATCATATATATGAACCCAATATGTTATTCGTTTGCGTATTGTTAATTTGTTTTATAAAAAATATTTTACACTATTGCATCACAGTCCAAAAACATAAAATAACTTGGTCACCCTAAAATATTTTAATGGATAAATAAAAAACAGTATGGTTTTTTTAATTATTCTGTATTTTACCTTAAAATGTGACTCTTATTATGTAATGTCATGGATTATAGGTTATTTTTACACTGAAGTAATAAATTTGCATACATCACATGGTGCCTCACCGTTAAGTACCTGTTAGAAATAGAAATAGTTATAGTAAAGCAACAATATATATATATTATACAGCCATTATGTAAATGCCAGTGAACATTAAACTTTTTTAAATTTAAAAAAATATTTTTACTCAAAAAAAAAATCTCTACTTACTAATTCCAATCTCAAAACTATAACCTTGTATGAGTTACAATATTTTTTTTATTACGTGAATTATGGTAATAAATCACTTGAGTCTATAATTAATAATGAATATTTTTAAATTATTTAAAAATAATAGATTGTAAATACAAAATCTCATACTAATAATACGTGATGTAAAATATTTGCAAATTTATAAAGACATAGTTTGTTTATAAGCTTGCTAATGTTTTAATTTTGTTTACTAACTAAATTCTATAATAAAACAGTGTTCACAATATATATATGAAAACTAAAATTACTATTGTCAACAAAAATGTATAGCTTGTAATAAATAATATGTTTTTAATATAAGATACAAGGTAATTGAAATTATTATTATATTTTAATATATCTGCTTGTCGCTGAATCTTAAAGATGTCTTAATTTTTTATTTTGATACAAAGTTATGATAATAATATATTCTACTAATGTAAATTTTTAAAGTTCATTATATAGGATCTCTCTCTTTTTTGCTCGTCTGTCTTTGTCAAGACAATTTTATCTCGAGATCGCGTAGAGATATTGATTTCAAATTAATATTTAATATTGAGGTCTACGGTTCCTTTGAGTACAAGTCAATGCAACCAAAAGAAACTAATATTTTTGCAACGTTTTTGCTGTATTTTATATGAAATTCGCAACGAAATTCCTGTGGACCTATAGTTAGGAAAGTATAAGTGAAAATTTATATGTAATTAACAAAGAAACCATCATAGAAAAAAAATATTACAAACTTATACTTGTAATTCGTTTCATACACAATGAGTGCACACGCCCGTATGTATATAATGACATTGATTCGTAAGAACAACATTATATTAACTTTGAAAATTGATTACGTTTTTTTTATTAAAATTAAATAAATCAAATTAAAAACTTAAAATTTATATTTAATTTGGACTTTATTTTATGTAAATGAGACCAGTCGTGGCGCAGGGGCACAAAGTGTGCCTGTAAATCGACTGGTTGTGGGTTCGATCCCCACTCGAGGAGATGAAATATTTATTTTCATTTCTTCGCTCTGGTGTCGAGGGGAAAGCGCTGCGTTGAGTTCTGCCACTCATCATGCAATGCCTCCAGAAATTGGCGGAAAGTGGGGAACGGAGTGTCTTAACACTAGGTTCCCTATGCCCACCCTGCTGTGTGCGGGATACAGCGTGAATTTTATGTAAATTTATATAAACATACGATGCTTTTGTTTGTATAGAAAACATAAAACCATGTAGCCAAAAAACAATATGTTCGAATACGCTAAGATTAAAATAGTGTTGTTCAGTTAGATTATATTTAAACTTTTCAATACTTTAAATTGTAGGTATATTACTCTAGTAATGTTGGTCCTATTTAAATGTAGTCTTTTAATGTTATTTTATAAAAGTGAAATATACTCCTACTTAGTAGATAGTACACGTGCTGTACAGTTTTAATTGAATTCTAATTGTATGATAATTAATTGTTATCATAATAAAGATTTAAACGTAATTAAGTTTTTTATTCATAGCTTTTAATTTCAAGGTCAGCTATTATCAACTTTTAATAGTACTTACCTACCTATCTAAAACTATCTGTGTTACATATAGTATAAAAAAATAAATACTGATAAACTGTCAGGTAATTTAATGTAGAACCATATATAAAGTTAGTTTTACGTTATATGATATGACAGGCTTTTCTATACCGTCACAGGTAAATAATTTCATATTCTTTGCTCTGGTGTAGCGGCAAAACGCGGCGTTGAATTCCGCTACTCAACACAATGCAATGCAACAGCAATGCCTCCAGAATTCGGCATAAAGTGGGGAATAGAAAGTCGTAACACTAGGTTCCGTTCCGTGATGCTAAAAAAAAGTAAAGAAAGGAGCTTCAAATCAGACCACGTAAATTTTTTAGTCACAATAAATATTTCTTGTAAACACACCATTAACATGTAGTTATTAATAACTTAAAGTTAATCAATGATGACATTATTAAATCTATTCAAAAATACTATAGGCTCTCCTATACCTACTCCGTCTTGTCCGTGGAGCAGATAGAAAGATCTTTTTAGATCACATGACTCAGTTGTCATGTTTCTTCCCATAACTACAAAATTCAAATACAATAAGTAAGTCCCACCCCCCTCCCCCCCGAGCTCTAGGCAGGAAGAACTTTGTCTTAAAAATACCAGAAAAATAAAATATCTACTTATTTTTATATAAAAAGAAGACAGCACGCCAACGAGTTCCACTAATCGACACGCAATGCTCGAAATCGGACGATGAGCATAGTGGCCGCTCCTACTATCTATGTAACTGGTATACGGAAAGGTTCCTATATCAAAAAGTAAAAACGGAATCTTTACAGTATCACTACAGATCGTTGACATTAATATCAAATATTCTAATCAATGGTCCCTTAAAGTACAAAACAAATTAAAAGTCGACGCAATCAATAGATACGTGCGTGCATTATGGTCACCATATTATGCATCAATTTTGCTATATTTTGTCTAAAATTCTCGGTGAAATCAAAACCAATACGCATTATACTCGTATATGGGGCATTGGACACCAAGCGGGCAGGTAAAAAAAGTCGATGTTTCCGATTTTTCTTATTTTTTTTAATATATTAGACCTATTTGGGTCCTCATCACAGTTGCATAATATTTTCATAGTACACTGTTTAGCTTAGGAGCTATGGGGGCTTGAAGTCATGAGTAACTGGTGGATGTAATATCTGAAAACAACTAATAGTTTGTAGATAAGCCTAGCCGTTTAGGAGCTACTTCAAAGGGAAAAGCGAGAATTTTGAACATTTTATGCAAAAAGCGAGATTATTTCACCAAAAGCGGGAGATAAAAATAAAATAATCAGGATTTAATTTATTTATACAACAACCATCTATTCATCACAAGCAACCATCTTCGTATGTTCCTACTCTTTTAGTTATTTTCAAATTATTCTTATTAAATAGTTTTATTTTAACATTTCTAAAGTGTTATTTCACAAAAAGAAAAAAAATATTTCTTTAAAAAAACGTAATATTAAAGAGACAACCTATATTAATAAAAGATGAAAGTGACAATTTGTAATAATATCGTCAAAAGCAAGGTAGTAATTTGTGAAACAATTTGGGATTATCCTTGACATTTCGTTTAATTACTTTGGAGGATCGCTTTGTTTTTTCCTTAGAATATTTTGATAAGAAATATATTTATTTCATAAATATATAAACACTATAAAACAATATTGAGGCCGGTCGTGGCGCAGCGGCACGAGGTGTGACTGCAAAACCGACTGGTTGTGGATTCGATCCCCACTCGAGGAGATGAAATATTTACTTAAATTTATATTTCCATTTCTTCGCTCTGGTGTCGAGGTTAAGCGCGGCGTTGAATTCTGCCACTCAACACGCAATGCCTCCAGAATTCGGCAGAAAGTGGGGAAAGGAGTGTCTTAACACTAGGTTCCCTCTGCCTACCCTGCTGTGTGCGGGATACAGCGTGAAGATAATTTAATTTTTTTTTTATAAACACTATTTTGTAAACTCTTTATAGAATTTAAAAGGAACTGTTTAAAGTGATCCTGAAAGAAAAATAATATTACTTGTAAATGAAATGAGGACAAACGATGTATTAAGCAAACGTAATAAAGCTTCCACGTGCGGACTAGACCCAGTAAGAGGTGCATGCCATATCGATCGACCTATTCTATATTATTTCAAGTATGTAGGTAGAGATACATACCGATTACCGACATACTTACATAAAAAAATAACAATATTAAAATATATATAATTAGTTTGACGCTGTATCCCGCACACATCAGGGTAGGCAGGGGGAACCTAGTGTTAAGACACTCCGTTCCCCACTTTCTCCCGAATTTTGGCGGCATTGCTTGTTGAGTGGCAGAACTCAACGTCGCGTTTTGCCTTGATACCAGAGCGAAGACATGGAAATATAAATTTAAGTAAATATTTCATCTCCTCGAGTGGGGCTCGAACCCACAATCAGTCGGTTTTACAGTCACACTGTGTGCCGCTGCGCCACGACTGGCCTCATTCAATATATTATTATATTATATTTAGATTAGAGTTATTATAATTACATTTAGAACACACGTCTAAATATTTAGAAATGAACAATATTCATTTTTAAGTACTGTACCTCCAGTATTAATAATTAATTAAGATTAGACTTTCTTTGCGGCAGTATTTTGTTATTTATAGGGTAATTATAAATTATTAAATAAAATGCTAAGATATTATATATACTAATAGTTTATTAATACTGTAATCATAAAATGCTTAAATGATAGTAATGATACTAATTCGTAACCACTACTTGGCGTAGCTTTACGCTCTACATCTATACAGGAAAATGCATTTTTCAAAATTAAATTAAATTAATTAAAACATTGTTCTATTTTTGCTTCACGTTTACTCTATTTTTGCTATACATGAGATAGTATAGCAGAGAAGGGAGAGAGATTCTAGTGTCAAGACACTCTTTTCACCGCTATCAGCTGGTAATCAACATACTGCGAATTGAGCATTCAACACCGCGTTTTGACTTACCACAGTGCTGAAATGTATGTAATTGATGAACCCACATTCATCACGCATACAGTTAGATGCTGTTCTTTTAGAAACCACATATTATTATAGAAAAAAATATATATTTGATTCGGTAATGTTTTGTAATAATTACTAAGTATATACGTCTGTTATTATAATAGTAAAAACATAGTTAATTATAGAAATTAGACAAACAACAAAATATGAAGATACAGTGTATCGTTTTGTATTTATGAAACAAATGAAATGCAAACATGAAACACAAACTAATAAGTAACATCAGTTCTATATTTGAGGACAGTCGTGGCGTAGGCTGCCCTTACGCCACGACTGTGACTGTGAGCGTGCGACGGGTTCAGGGTTCGATTTCCATTATAGGAAATGAAAGATTTAATATTTTCATTTCTTAGCTCTGGTGTCAAAGCAAAGCGTGGCGTTGACATCATTCAAGACGCAATACTTCTGAATGTCTTAACACTCCCTCTGCCTGCTGCCTCTACCCTGCTAAATGCGTGAAGCTTATACAAAACTATTTTATAGTTTGTACTCAATATTATATTGTATCATACTTACATAGTAATATATAAGCTTATAAAAAAACAATTGTGTTCAATAAAACACAAGTAAAGCACTTAAAGCTCGCGCTAAGAAAATAAAACTGAAAAATTATGGAAAACGTGATCGTTTCGGGAAGCTCATGTTTATTTCAGTAATAAAAATAAGTTATCTCTGTAATGTGATCTTCTGAGTGGTATTCTTTGTTCTTTTAGAAATAATATACCTTCTAACTTAATTATAGAAGACGTGTTTTTAACTGTGCAAATGTCAATATTATAATACATTTTCAATTTAAAACCCAGTTCTTATTATTAAATGTAACTTCGACACATTGTTTGTCAAGTCAAATTGAATCAGCTTCACGCTGTATCCTGCACATAGTCGGGTAGGCAGAAGGAACCTAGTGGCAAGATACTCCGTTTCCCACTTCCCGCCTAATTCTGGAGGCGTTGCGTGAAGAATTGTGGAGCTCAATGCCGCGCTTTGTCTCGACACTAGAGCAGAAGAAATGAAAATATAAATTTAAATAAATATTTTATTTCCTCGAGTGGGAATCGAACCCACAACCAGTCGCGTTTACAATCACATTTCGTGCCTCTGCACATCGACTGTTTGTTGCAGTTCTATTAATACGAAGCTAGCTATTTTAAGCAAATTTACTAACCTAACTCAACCGTAAACACTTTCGTAGTAATATTACACCTTTAATCTATATATATAAAAGGTGACATGTACCTGACTGACTGAGGTAAGACGCACGCACAGCCGTAACCGCTGTGCGTAGAAACGTGAAATTTGGACAGATGTTTATTTTCATAATCTGGACATCCACTATTTGTTTGTATGGATTTTTTTTAAATCGGCACCGATTTTCATAAAATTTGAAATTCAGACTCTTAAAAACATTTCATTGAACACGTGTTTCATGGTTTTTTAGAATTCACTCCCTAAGGGTGCAAATAAATACTTTAAAAAATACTTTTAACTATTTACTTCTGTTATTTTTCAATAAAGCACCAACAGCTCACTTTATTATAGTTTACCTCGCAACACCAATATAAACTTATCAGAAACAGCTACAAGTCGGTAGAAGTCAGAAACACTCATCCTTCGAGGTGAGTTTCTAAGAATTTCCCGGCTGGCTACTTATGATTTTATAAATTATAATTTTAGCTAAACAAAAAATACTTGGGTAAAGTAGTGAATATTCACTATTTTAAAACTCACTTACCAAATTTTTTGTTAAATTAAAAAAGTTTTATTTAAGTTAATTAAAAAATTCTTTTAATTAATTTGGTTCATATATTAAAAAATACAACATAAACATTGCAAATATTAATTTGCAATGTTTAATAGCTTGTAAAAACTCAATAAAAATTTAAGTAAATAAATTATTTTGAGTTTACTAATTGTTAAACAATTTATGGTGAAAACTTTATTTTCTATATTTATTAGTTTATAATTATCAAATACTACATAACACTATAATATTAGTTTTCAAACCTTGATATAAATAAACAAATGTGTAAACATAACGGAATATATTGTAGGAATACTAAGATGCAAATAGCGTAGGGGATAAATAGAGATCTAGTTTAGAGTTGTACGCCCTGAAAGAGCATATAACTTTCTTCTCTTCCACTACCCCGCATCCGCGCTAATATGTAACTGCATGCATAAGTTCACTGTGGACGCGAGAGGTTGTAGGTTCGATTCTCACTTGAGGAAATAAAATATTTAATACTTTAATCGTATTGAAATATTTCCTAGTTGAGGTAACGAGGCAAAACCCGGTGTTGAGTTCTGCCACTCAACACGCAATGATGTCGTGGGCGGCGGTGGTCACTTACCATCAGGGACCCGAACGCTCGTTTGCCTTGTCCTTTTCCATAAAAAAAACATACCCAAAAACTTTTTACATCATGTCAAATTTAGAAAAAAAAAACGCCGTAATATTATTAATAGTTTACTTAACAACTGATTTGTGTTCTTAACCACAGTGCAGTGCTCAGTGAGAAATATCTTTACAACGATACTGAAAATGTTTTCTTTTTCTCCGCTTCACGCTATTTCCTGCATATAAACAAAGATCTAATCTAAGCACTACTAGATCTCTAATTCTAAACACTTCGTTCTTCGCTCTCAGAATCCGAAAAGCTGCGTGTTGGGTGGCGGGTCTCAATGTCCTAGTCGTCGAACGTCAACGTCTCGTCAGCCGAGTAGGGATCGAACCCACAATATTACGTTTACAGTATGACGCTGTCCATTGTGCCACAATAACCTATTTAAAGGTCGAATAATTATTTTTTATTGTAAATTACTTTTTAATTCGTATAGCTACAGATTCTGCAGTCGATAATGAAGAACGATTATTTTAGTATTTAGTTAACGAGTTGCTTTGTTTCTTTAATCCCAGTTTTAATAACTCAGTAGTTTTAATAACTATTAAGAAAGTTTTTTTTACGTAATAAAATAATAAATCAAATCAACGTTGTTTAACAATCCGATAGTGATCTAACCTTGCCTTTAGCACTGTAGGACATAAGTCAATGTCACGTTTAGTAAAGCTAAATGTTTAGTGAAAAATTTAATTACTTAATTATATATATATATCCATTATGTATTTAGTCATTTTATGTACAATATTTTTGTAAAACTATTCAGCTTCACAATGTATCTCGCATACAGTAAGGTAGAGATGGAACCTAGTGTTAAAACACTCTTGTGTTCCCCGTTTTCCCAAATTTTTCGAGGCATTGCGTATTAAGTGGCGGAACTCAACGCCGGGATTTTTGCCATAGCGAAGCTCCAGTGGGGATTCAACCCACAACCGTAACAGTCACACACTTGTGCCCCTACGCCACAACATTTTACTAATTTTTGTATTAAATATACCTTATTATTTAAATTTCTCTACTAAAAAAGTATAATCAAACAAAAAAATCCAAAATATCGTCATTTTTATACATAAATAAACTAAACAATTTATAAAAGCGCCTAAAAGCTTAAATATTATAATTAAACGAAAATTACTATATAAAAACAATATGAACTCTACTATCAACATAGCTAGCAATAGGTATGTTGGGAACATGGAAATATCGACTTCGGTCGTTATCACTACAGCGCCATTAGCATGCGGAGCGCTCTTTCATGATAACTCACTGGCTTGAATAGTAAACCGACATTACTGACTCGACCAACCTAACAAATGGAAATACTGTATTTATACATATTTTTAACTGAAATACATACATAATAAAAAGCTTTAGTAAAGCTAGTGAAGATATTACACATATCCAAATAGATTTTCTCACTAAAGGAAGCAATTTGATGTCGTAAACAGCTTGGACTGTAGAAGCTTTGAGAGCCAGTGCTAATATCGAGTTATCTAATGATGATTGAAGTATAACATCTAGTTGGATAGTATCGGTTATGTAGGCGGTGAAGTGGTATCGTGTGAATGGACGGGCGCAAGATCGATAGAGCGGTGTGCGCAGGTCCGCTCGGAGTACAGCTGGCTTCGCATCCTTCCGCGAAGCCCGCTCCTACACCCGCGTCTCGGTACCCAAAGAGAATTTAAGTGATATATTTTCACACGGAAATGTTCCCGGCTGATTTGCGACACTAAACGGTACGTATTACCCATATACTAGATCTCCTGTCGTATTCTTTAAGCACACCCTAACAAAATGTGTTTTCAACCCTTTGCAAGTTAAAATGTCTACTTAGATACCTACTTGTCGCAATGACAAAATTTATTATTTGTTTGTCAACGCCTATGTAATGTGTTTTTTTTATTTTACTCGTATAAGAGTAGAACATTTTATTGTATTCTATGTCAGTTCTTTCTTTGATTATTTTGCAAGAGTCTTCATTGTATTGTACTGTAAAAGTAATATATATTTTTTTCAAAGATGAAATAAAATTAAGATTGACCTCTAAGCCCAATATACAATATCCGTGGTTAATTAGAGTATTTAATGATCATTTAAAGTAAGAAAACAAGATTAAAAATATTTTTAGGCCATTTGCGTGGGTTGTGTACTGGTACCAAAAGGGCATGAACGCCTACATACGTCAGAGCTGTACAAAGCGATTTATAGATTTACTTGATTCTGCGTTACATTATAAAATGTTCCAGCAATTAAAATATTGTAGTTTCAATCATGCATTATATTTATAAGCTAATATATAATTAATTGTAGAATATAAATAGAATTTATTGTAGAGTTATCTCTATTCCTACCCCGGCAAAAGCTATAAATAGACGCTGCTATTTGCTAACTTAGACTTGTTTTCTTATTTCGAGACTCGTTTAAGCTTTATTGTATCGACTAAAAGAATACAGAAGTAGTTTTGTATGTTTCCGATTTATATTTTTGATAATTTTAATTTTTATTTTTTAAATTTAATCATCAATCATTAACTTTGATGTTTTGAAATAAGCATCATTGATGGTTCTGAGATTCCACTTATAATAACGTTTATTTTACTTATAATAATTATATTGATTTTAATATATATTTAGTGGCCAGTCGCGGCGCAGGGGCACAAAGTGAGACTGTAAAATTGACTAGTTGTGGGTTCGATCCCCACTCGGAGGAAGTGAAATATTTATTTACATTTATATTTTCGATCTGGTGTCGAGGCAAAGCGCGGCGCTGAGTTCCGCCACTCAACACGCAATACCTCCAGAACTCGGCGGAAAGTGGGGAACGGTGTGTCTTACACTAGGTTCCCTCTGCCTACCTTGCTGTATGCGGAATACAGCGTGAAGCTAAATTATTTTATTTATTACTTAACATATAATAATTATATTGATTTAAATATATATTTTTTAGATTCTACTGTTACATGACGGGACATATGAACATTTTATCCAGTCGTATAATTACATTGTAGAACTCCATACAGGTACTTTTATAATAATGGGATGTTAAAAGCCTAGATAGGGAGTCCATCAATTTGATCGCTATGCGCTTAACATTTATCTGTTCATTTATTTGTGTATTTATTGAAACGCTTAACTTATTCTAGCCATTTTATTCTGTTCTGGAATGTGAATCTGTGACTATAAAATCGAATGGTTGCGAGTTCGATCCCCACACGGAAATGAAATATTTATTTAAATTTATATCTTCATTTCTTCGCTCTGGTGTTGAGGCAAAGCGTGGCGTTGAGTTCTGCCACTCAACGCGCAATGTTTCCAGAATTCGTCGGAAAGTGGGGAACGGAGTGTCTTAACACTAGGATTCCTCTGCCTACTCCGCTGTGTGCGGGCATACAGCGTGAAGCTGATGGAATAATCAAAATAAATAAATAAATCAGCTTCACGCTGTATCCCGCACACTGCAGAGTAGGCAGAAGGAACCTAGTGTTACGACACTCCGTTCCCCACTTTCTGCCACATTCTCAATAATCATAGATATATAATTCGTTCATTCTAGAGTAAATATCCGATCACTCTACACTTAGGTATGCAGCTGCAATATGGGTCACGTTTGGAATATTTAAGGTTTCAATATAAGGAAAAATGTAATTTAAGAAATATTAGAAATGTGTTCAGATATCTCTGCCTTTGTAGCATAGGCTTTTGTAGGATTACATTTTTAAAGCGTTATTTCACGCTTAGGAAAGAAAAATACTTATTTATAAAACGTATAAAAATTTGAACTTAGCGGAATTTGTGAACCCGAGTGTGTAAGGATGTCGACGTAGCTTGATGTGTATGTGTGGTTTGGTGGTCATAGCGCTTAGCAGGTTTCTAACAGGCGCAGGTTCAAATCGCGTTAAGTTAATTTTTTTATACATTTTATAAGTATTTTTCTTTCCTAAGTGTGGAATAACACTTTAAGAAAGTAAAAAATATGTCTAGATACACCCAAAGTGAGATGTATGGTATAATTGATTTTGACTACTGGAATATATAATATCTAAATAGTTAATATAAAATAATAACTCCTTAAAATCCTTGTAGTCCAGCGTATTGAAAATTTGATGCACAACTTGGGGTAAGTGAAAGTATAAAGTAGCTTACGCGTCAGCAAACTTGCTTACGCCCAATATTAATAATCTATCTCCTACTATTTTTTGCTAAAATCAAAGATCTGGAATATTTTATATAACACTTAAAGAGGCCAGATAAAAAATTAAAAATAATGAATTGAAGTGATGACAAAAAAAATCACCAAACTATATGTGATATATAGAAGGCCTCCTAAATAATGTTATTTGTAAGAGTACATAATAACATTACTGGGAGTAGTTCCAGGTGGTGGAAGCAGTAATGGTTGGGCGCAATTTTACTTAACGAAAATTCCGCTACGCTGTATCCCGCACACAGCAGGGTAGGCAGAGGGAACCTAGTGTTAAGACACTCCGTTCCCCACTTTCTGCCGAATTCTGGAGGCATTGCGTGTTGAGTAGCAGAACTCAACGCCGCGCTTAACCTCGACACCAGAGCGAAGAAAGGAAAATATAAATTTAAGTAAATATTTCATCTCCTCGAGTGGGGATCGAACCCACAACCAGTCAATTTTTCAGTCACACCTCGTGCCGCTGCGCCACGACCGGCCTCTACTTACCTTACTTAGAACTTACTTTTTTTATTTCAAAGACTATCAAACCTGATGAAGAACCTTAATGGTCCAGCTAAATTATAAGAAATAATGAAATGCTGCCATAACAAAAACTGTTGAGCGTGAATCTCTATCTGACCAAGAATTATAATATACATATAAGTATAACAATAAGTGAAGTGTTTATCTGTGCTTTCAAGTGTTTTTTCAAGTTCATAGGTGCCTATAGGTTTTTTACGATTCTAAAAGAAAAATAATTTTAATTTTTTTGACTGTCTGTCTTTTTGTTTGTTAGTGTTAATCTTCGTAACTATTTTTATTTACATGCAATGTCTCAAGAATTCGGCGGAAAGTGGGGAATGGAAGTTTTAACATTAGGTTCACGGGTTTCCTCTGCCTACCCTGCAAGGTGCAGGATACAGCGTACAGCTAAAAAAAAAATACGAAACGTGGTCCGGCGCTTTCAACTAGCCAAGCGAAAACTCTAACCCCTCGTCGCGATTTTGAGATGCTTTGCAGCAGTGTGCTCACTTACCAGTATACTCTCAGTCCCATGTCAGATACTATTACTATAGATACAGTTCTAGATATCTAATGTAAATTAATTTTGGATGTAATTACAACTGGTATATTAAAAGATAGTTTGTATTTATTAATTACAAATAACACATTAATTTTAGTAAAGATTTATTTTAGTACACAATACTGAATATTTAATAATCATAAATTATGTGAAGGACTATATTTTCGAACTTTAGTTAAAATAGTTAATTTGAAAACTGAATTTTGTAGCTACCATATTCAATTAATATAAAAAAACAGCTTCATGCTGTATACCGCACACGGCAGGGTTGGCAGAGGGGACCTAGTGTTAAAACACTCCGTTCTCCACTTTCCGCCTAGTTCTAGAGTCATTGCGTGTTAAGTGGCGGAACTCAACGCCGCGCTTTGCCTCAACACCAGAGCGAAGAAATGAAAAAATAAATGTAATGCCAAAAAAGGGGAATATCTCAGTTAACACTATATATCAAAAAGTAGCATGTGTAAGCACTGGTAGCCTAGTGTTAAGAAACTCCACTTCTCACTTTCCATCGAAATCTGGAATCGTTCTCCATATTGAGTGGCGGAACTCAACGCCGCGGTTTGCCTCAACATTAGGACGAAGTATGGCACCACGACTGGCCTCTATCTATTAATATCCGTTTATTTTTTACAATTGTTGCAGATGTAATGAGTCGAATGTGCTGGCGGGAGGCTTTGTGGGCGCTGGCGTTGTTTTGCACGCTGGCGCCCTCGCACGCCGACGGTAACATAGGTATGTGATTATAGTTATAATATTTCCTTAAGTAAATTAGTGTTGTACATTAGATCGCATCAACGCTTTCAAGCTTGGTGCGGTCAAACGCAAGTCTTTTTTAGTATAAAAAAAGATATGGCAAGCCTAATGTTGTTTCTTTTAATAAATAGAACTAGCAACACTGTATAAAAAAAGGCTTTACACATATAGCAGGGTAGGCAGAACCTTGCGTTAAGACACTCCGTCCCCCACTTTTTTGAGGCATTGTATGTTGAGTGGCGGAAGTGTTTTATAGAATTAGTATAGTCATAACATATAAGTGACTTAACAAAGAACTTTTCAGTTAATTAAACATTATATCCATTAACAGAATTAGGGGCCAGCCGTGGCGCAGGAGTACAAAGTGTGACGATAGCATGACAGGTTGTGGGTTGGATTCCTACTAGAGGAATGAAAATATTCATTATTTTCATTTCTTCACTATGTCGATGGAAAGCGCGGCGTTGAGTTCCGCCACTCAATATGCCAAGACTCCAGAATTCGACGGAATTAAAAAATAATTAATTTAATATTATTAATACAAATATATCCACCTATTTACTATTTAAAATTCGATATTATTAGAATCGACGAATGTAGTGTAATGAAATGTAGTTGCCGAACATAGAACCTCCTCCTTTTTGAGAAAAAAATCCGGATAAACGCGAGTCGGCCTCGCCCCCAAACGGTTCCGTACAAAAATTGACAGAAGTTTTTTCTAAAATTAGGCTGCTTAGAAAGAGCCCTTTCATCTCACTTGAATACCTCAATTGAAATGTTGCTTTAATACCAAATTTTGCTCCTATTGCTATAATTTTTTAGGATTCAACAATAAATGTATAGTTCAGATTTTTTCCTGAACTAGTACTACCTGTAGATACTAGTTTCTAAGTTTCATAATTCTAGGTTAACTGAAATAAAATAAATAAACTGAAAGTACTTTATTAATTTGGATTCCCTTTATAGTGTCGAAATAAGCGTTTATTGCGATGTAAACGGCCAAATATGAGATAAAGGCTCTTGACAGACAGACTGACCGACGGATAGACGGATGGACAACAACAAAGTGATCTTATAAGGATTCCTTTTTTCCTTAAAAGGTACGGAACCCTAAAGATGGTTAAAAATGATAGGTGTACTATATGGTATGGTAGGGGTAGGTGTACTATATACAAACTGACTTTCAAAGAAATAGTAAATTTCAGTAATACACGTGTAATAAACGTTGCTATCAGGTTGCTATCATTAGCTTATTCCGTCTATTATACATATTATATATATATATCCAAATTTCCAAACCACAACAGCAATACACTAGAATAATTTTGGCAACTCAGCTATGCGGAAAAAATGTGAAGCTACTAATTTAAATATTCAGATTGTAGATAATGACCTCAGTAGTTTTATTTGTATATAAACCTATATACGTGTAGTACATGCAACAAATACATATAACCAATGAGATAACAATAAACTAATTTATTATTAATATATATTTGAAAAAATAAAATATAATTAAAGCTTACTACAGTTAAAATATGTTTAACCTTCATTGTTTTTGTAGGTTGCTTGTTTAGCCCGTCCCTCTGTATAGAGGGAGTGGAGTGGTGCTACGATGGTGAGTTCACGAATCTGTTCATTAATATCCAATGTTAATATATTTCTCTAATGCTATTATAAATTATATTTTTTAACCTAGAGGTGTAAAACAAGAAAGCATTTTACTTAACGACTTCTTCTATTTTTAGTTAGTAGTATTACACATCAGACATTTCATTACTTATTATTTATGCTATAAAAAAGTTACAATATTTATGTATGTACAATATTCTACAAAATAACATGAACGTTAACTACTTCATTAAATGTTTTTTTTTAGATTTCGCTTTTGGGAAGTGTATACCGATTTACGACAGCGACCCGGAAGAAGGGTCTCTATATCAGTAAGTCATACTTTTACTAAATGAATTCATTAGTCTATGTTTAGATATTTTAATCTCATAACTCAGATTGATATTGATAATAAAAAAACATATTTATTTGTACTTATTAAGAAAACGTCTAAAAATTTGAACGTAGCGGGGTTTGGACTCGCATTTCTTGGAAACCGTCCATGTGCTCTGACTACTTAACCATATGTTCTCATCAAGCTACGTCGAATATCTTATACACTTGCTACAACTTATTTATGTTGTTAGCATAGAGGCGTGGATTCAAATCCCGCTACGTAAAAAAAATTATACGTTTTCTAAATAAGTATTTTTTTTCCTAAGTGTAGAATAACACTTTCAATTATATTTAAAATATTTATATATATATTTGATTCAGATATGACATGAGCTCGAATCAATTGCAATGGTTCGAGAGGGAGCTGCAGCAACTCGCGGCTCGCGGTTACCGGTGGGAGCATGCGTACACCCAATGTATATTGCAAAGCATGCTCTACGCCTTACGCCATCATATGTAAGTAATATAAATAAATCAGCTTCACGCTGTATCTTGCACACAGCAGGGTAGGCAGAGGGAATCTAGTGAAAGACACTCAGTTCCCCACTTTCTGCCGAATTCTGGAGGCATTGCGTATTAAGTGGCAGAACTCAACGCCGCGCTTCGCCTCGACACCAGAGCGAAGAAATGGAAATATAAATTTAAGTAAATATTTCATCTCCTCGAGTGGGGATCCAACCCACAACCAGTCAGTTTAACAGTCACACTTTGTGCTGCTGCGCCTCGACATTTAAATATAAAACTTCATATAATATTACCACAAGTTTCTAGAATACCATTGATAAAAAATATATTATAATAATATAAAGTCTTTTTTAAATACAACATTGATATACTATTTTAGGAATCCTACAAATGTTAATTCCAAGCTGTGCGATCACTTTGTTGACCCTAAGATTAATTCTGCTCCAGCAGGCGAAGGAGACGAATCCTTAGAAGTAAGTAAGCTTTTTTCAGCTTAAATAAAAAAAAGGTCGCCGGTTGTAAAAATTTGTTTTGTTCATAAAATAATTAATATCTCAGGTAATGTAATATTTAAATCTACTTTGATGATATACTTAGGTTGAGCCTGATGAAACTGCCTATGTAAGATTTACACCGAATTCACAAATATCGGACTCGGACTATGCAAATGAAGTTTACAATCCACCGCTAGAGCCAGACGATAATCCAACTAACTACTTATTACCCAAAGGTACGAACGTATTTATTAGACTTTTGAGAAAAACATATTTATATATATTATTGTAAATATTTATTTTATATCCACTCTAGGCATAGGCAATATTCATATTAAAAATATTTTTCTTTTTTCGACCGGCGTAGCATGGTAATTCGACTAATAATGTACGCCATTAAAAATCTGGTAATAGATATAAAACATTCATATTTTCTAGCAGCTGAAGTGGACGTGGGAAACGATCAAATAGATCACGATGAGGAAAACCCAAGTGACAAAATTCGAGATTTGTTGATGAGTGGTGTCGAAGACTCTCCGGTCATAATGCCGTTTGAAGGTTTTAGAGAACGTCTTCAGGAAAAACAAAGGGAACAAAGTCCGAATGAAGAAAGTCATATTACTGATGCATTTGTAGATAAAGAAAAGAAATCTTTGGCAGAATCAAAACTTAATCTAAAACTGACAGAGGACAATGAATTTCCAGATGAAGAGCGCTTAGGGGCTCATTTCCGCAAAGTTAAATTTAAGCCACCACCTTTTACTGCGGAATATTTAACTGCTAACCGATTTTCTCCTTTAGATGCTGAAGTTCGTTCTAATGCATTAGAAAAATATAAACAGAGTTTTGCAGAGAAAAATTTTCCTTTCGAATATGAAAATCCAGGTGATATACAAGAACAAAGGATTTACTTTGAAGATGATGGTGTTGATGATTTTCCTATCGATGCAGGTAGTGGAGAACTGGATCCTTATCATACAAAGGGTATTATTATGAATTAATCTATATGCACACAAAATATACATAATAATAGTATCGATGATAAATGTAAGCCTAAAATATTTTTATTTAAATATTTGCAGACTTGGCCAACGCTAAAGCGAAGAACTCTAAGAATATGGAATATTTGATAAACTATTGGCGTGAGCTATTTGGATCGAAATTGAATACTCAAGGTGGCTTATACGCAGAAGGTGGTCCTTTAAAACTTGATGACTTACAAGGTACGCAAAAATTTGAAAGCTTCCATTGAAATTCTTTATACTTTATTTTCTTGTAGTCACCATGTTAGAGCTGAATCACACTCTATGACAAAACCCTTGATCTTGATGATAAATATATACTATTTATACTATTTTATAAACCTTTTTGTTTTAAATTGTTTTCTGTTTTGTTATCCCAAACACATTGAATTGGAACAAGAGATTTCAACAGTGCAAACAGAACGAAATTAAGCTGTTACAAATGCCAACGATGTTTCAGGTGAAAATTCTGAATTTCCTATATCGGAAGGTATTCAAGATTTTGACAGAGATTTGCCTTATAGAGATTGGGGCTTTAAGCGTAGGGAAAGAGACGATGTTAAAAAGCCTGGGCCGCGTGTGGACGCGAAAACATTAAAACTAATGCGCAACAATAATTCGGTGACAGGTTAGTGTCACGACGGCCAGAGATAACTACATATATATATTAGACACTCGATGTGCCCTACTGTATACAACTTGCGCTAAACACGCGTCCAAAATAATAATTCGTTTTGATTTTCCAAATTAATGCACTGCCACGTCGTATCTAGAATGTCGCACTAAATGTTTCCCGCAACAGCACACTCTTGTATAACGAACAACGCATGAGACTCTATCGTTCTCCTACCATTAAATGGGTGTATTATTTATTTTGGAACCTTATTGTGTCTTTATTTTTACCTTTCTTTTTGTTTTCTTTATCTTAATTATCTTATTGTGTATATCGTACGCTGACACTATATAAACCATGTCTATTTTATACTATCCTAAATTTATTTGTAGCTAAAAATATGATATTATATAAAAGTGCAATATTTTTTTATATTTGTGTATATATACATATATCAAATGAAATATATTTTCAGCTTTGGTGTTACAAAATTTGGTATGCAATTTTTGCGCTTTAACATATTTACTATGTAATATAAAAAATTACCACTTAAACAGATATTTCAAATTAAGGAAAACATATTTTTCTTTATTTTTCTCGGAAATAAAATAATTTTTGCATGAACATTTTATTTGGTGTTGGAGTTGAAAGCTTCTAGGTCCTGATCGAATTAAGTTCAATTTTCTTTTCAGCTGAGGACGCTGCTAGTAAGCTGGGCACCGTCAAATCAAGTCATGATCACAATGATTATGATTATGATCCATCTTATGCCTTCGTAGAGTTTCATAATAGGTACTATAACGTATATTAATTTAATTTATATTTAAAGCTACAAGCTTCGTTACCTATACGCTTATAAATGTTTTAAGCTGTTATAACATATTCTTTAAATGTTTGTGTTATAATACCGCTTAAATTTACCCTAGGTTCCTTACAAATTGGGAGAAGGGCATGGCTTTTATAACGAGACTCGAAGAGATGCTGGGCTTAGAAAAAAATACATTTACAAATCCTCGGTAAACTTAAATTATAATAATATTGCTATTTCCTTTAAGTCGACATATAAATATATTTTTTTTAATTTATTAAATAATATAAATTTGCAGTGTTGACCCCAGTGAAGTTACGTTTAAAGTTGAAAAGAATAGCAAAGGTTACGACGCTGCGGAAGTTGGTCGTCAAATTGGTAGCTAAATTTACTACATTAAAATATTAAATAAACAAAAAATAAACGATATTTAATCTATAATATCTATTTCAGATGCTATAAAGGACAAAGTATGGAAAGAAACCGGCGCTCAAATAAAGTCTATTGGAATTGGCGATAGAGTATGAATATTGTTTACTAGTTAAATATATACAAATGACAATTTCAGATTGAAGTTTTTGAATATCTTTTAAGCATACAATTAAACATCTTTAATTACACGTTTACAGACCAAGCACACGGTGATCCACCACATTGATGTCCAAGAACCACAATATTTTGGCCTGCAGCTACCAGTGCTTTTAGCTCTTGTAGGCAGTCTGTCGGTGCTAATAGTGGGTGCGGTGGTGTTTGCTGTCTTACTTAAACGCGATATGAGTTCTAAAAGGAAGATGCAGGGACTTGCTTCTGCTGCTGAAATTGATGCTGAAGCAACAAGAGACTACCAGGTATTGTGTAATGGCAATATAATATAAGAAATCATAATATATATTCTTATAGTACATTTTAATAATATATATTTAAGCAATATATGTACATATCTAACCAAGAATACAGAATTCTTAATCTAAAAATGTATATAGAAAATATAAATAAATGCATATTTGTAATTCATTTTTAGGAATTATGCCGAGCTCGCATGTCTGGCAAGTGGTCAGGTCAACAAACAACTGCCTCGGCGCCACACCCAGCGGAACCACCGCAACGGATTACATCGCTGTCCCGAGAACCAGAAGGGAATTCACCTTCAACTCGTTCCAGCACTTCATCTTGGTAAGATATATTCAAATGTATAATATTATAATCGAATTATTTAAAGAGTATTAGATATGGATACTTTAATGTATTGAAACTTTATGTCAACACATCTTAAATTACATTACATAAACTATTGTAGGAGTGAGGAACCGGCTCTTACCAACATGGACATATCTACTGGGCATATGGTTCTTGTAAGTATCATTCTATTTAGAATGTAAAATTCAAATTCTGAACGTGAATTAAACAACGATCAAGCTAAAACTGTTTGAAACATTATCCAGGCGTATATGGAAGATCATCTCCGCAATAAGGATCGCTTAGAACAGGAATGGCGAGCTCTATGTGCGTATGAAGCTGAACCTTGCGCTACCACCGCTGCACTGAAACAAGACAACAATGGCAAGAACCGTTACGCTGATATACTCCCGTATGACCACTCTCGAGTTACTTTGAACTCTCTGTCTAACCATCTTGGATCTGATTATATCAATGCTTCGACTATCGTGAGTATATATTTAGTTGTGTTTAATCGTCACATTTATGTAATAGAAAAAAAAAATATTTTTGTAAACAAACATATCGGCTTAGTAATCATTTCAGAAAATCTAAATATTCTTTCTCAATCAGGCCATTAGAAGTACAAAGTTTGTACTACAAACTTTTGAATCGTAACTGACATAAAAATATCAGTGGTGTCAGCCTTTCACCGCCTGCTTAAAGAACCGTCTTAAGGAAAGTAAATAATGAATTATTTGCTCTCAAATAATTCATTATTTACTCTCCTTTTTTAATTTAATTAATTTAAAATCGCTCTGTTAAAATATATTTTTCAAATAATATAAAATCCGAGTAAACAACAACATTCAACAGCATTCAATTTCACACATCTATATCAATATAACAATAAATACAAACTGTCGTCTAATAAAGACAATAAATGAAATCTTATATATAATATGTTTAATTATTAAATAAAAAAATTATCATTACTTTTATATTAGTTATAATTACAAAAATACACACCTTAATATCTTACAGACTGACCACGACCCGCGCAACCCCGCATACATCGCCGCGGCGGGACCGCTCGCTCAGACCGCGCCCGACTTCTGGCAGATGGTGTGGGAACAAGGCAGCGTGGTGATGGTGATGCTCACTCGTCTTACTGAGAACGGACAACAGCTGTGTCATCGGTACTGGCCTGAGGAGGGATCTGAATTGTACCATATTTATGAGGTATTTATGTACATCAGTTTCTTATGTTGGTAATAGCTAATTATTTATTCAAGTGCGGCTTCAAGGCCGGTCGTGGCGCAGCGGCACGAGGTGTGACTGCAAAACCGACTGGTTGTGGGTTCGATCCCCACTCGAGGAGATGAAATATTTACTTAAATTTATATTTCCATTACTTCGCTCTGGTGTCGAGGTTAAGCGCGGCGTTAAGTTCTGCCACTCAACACGCAATGCCTCCAGAATTCGGCAGAAAGTGGGGAACGGAATGTCTTAACACTAGGTTCCCTCTGCCTACCCTGCTGTGTGCGGGATACAGCGTGAAGTTTCAAAAAAAAGTGCGGCACTAAGTTCCGCTAGATGCTTAACTAGAATGTGGAGAACGGAGTGTGTTGACATTACGCGTGATTCGATTCTCTTTATCTTAACCTACTATACTGTATAAAGCGAAAAGCTGCAAAAAAATCAAATTATGATGAAATATAAATCAGATCAGAATCTGTACCTATCTTAAACTTAACAGAAAATAAATATGCTTCTTTTTAATCTATATTTTAAATTCCACTGTTAATATTTATATGTTTTCCATTATATTTTTAAAAATACCGGAAACTTTTATGCTTCTAATAATAATATATTTATATCTATTTAGATATATAATAGATTGCTCCTAAAAGTAACCAAATGAATGTTAAATAATATATAAAAGTTGGAACGAAAAAAATAACTCTAAGTAATGTATCTTAGATTGAAGAGTACATTAAACAGATGAATATTTAAAAGCCTGCTTTGTGTAATCATTGTCCTTTTTCAGCTTTTATATTTAGAACAGAATTTTTGTGTAGGCTCTTAGCCTTTGGGAAATTAAACTCGTGATTTTAGATATTTATTAAAATGCAAATAACGTTAGATAATATATAAAAATGTATATAATTTTAAACAATATACTTTACTCATAGTATAATAATATAAGAATAATAGAAATGGGTAGGTGGAATTTAATAATTGTATTGTCTTCTGTTTTAAATTGATAAAAGATACGGCCCAATTAAAGTAGATTTCATGTTATATATTAAATACAGCTACACGTTGATTATAATTGTACCAAACATATTCATATTTTCTGTCAATTTTAATGACGTTTTAACTTTTGAATCCATCTTCACGTTAAATCCCGCATATAGCAAAGTAGGGAGAGGGAACCTAATGTTAAGACACTCTGTTCCTATTAAAACAATTCCGTTTACCACTTCCGCCGAATTCTGGAACTACATGTTGAGTGGCAGAAATAATAGCCGCATTATGTTGTCAAAATATTGAATTTAAAGAAATTACTCAACTCGAGTATCTTGACGTTAGGTTCCCAGGTTCCCTCTTCCTATCTTGATATGTGCGGGATATAAAGTGACTCAAAAAAATGCTAATAAATGATACTTTTGTAGGTTCATCTCGTTAGCGAGCACATCTGGTGCGACGACTACCTTGTCCGAAGCTTCTACTTAAAGAACCAGCGCACCGGCGAGACTCGCACCGTCACGCAATTCCATTTCCTCTCGTGGCCTGAGAATGGAGTTCCGTCGTCTACTAAAGCTCTACTTGAGTTTAGGAGGTATTGCTATATATTTGTGTTTTCTTATTCCTCATGTCGGTACTTACAACTATGACATAAGAATTATCTGCATCTTTTTTTTACATTTATGGTAAGGTTCTGCTGCGTTCTGTAAAACAACAATTATTTATTTAGTAGGAATTTTAAAGATATTTTCTATAATCATATATATTAGTATTCTTTATAGTTGAAGTTGGTTCCTATAATAAGTTAAAAGAAAGCTTCATTTAAGGATTGAGACCTTCGTGGTAACGTAACAGTTGTAGGTTCAATTCCCACTCGGGAGAACCAATTATCATTTCTTCGTTCTGGTACCAAGGAAAAATGCCTGTTGAGCCGCCACTCAATACGAAAACTTCCGAACTTCTGTGCGAGTGAAAATGGGTAGCGGAGTGCCTGCCTGTTCTTCTTTATACGCAATACAACGTGAAGCTGAGCAAGTATTTGTTAAAGTAAAATAGTAAGATACTTATAAATATTCTTACAGGAAGGTGAATAAGTCGTACCGTGGAAGATCTTGCCCAATCGTAGTACATTGCAGGTTAGTAAACATAATAAATATTATTTATATTATTGTTAGTAATTTATACAACAAAAAATGTATTATGAATTAATTGAGGCCAGTCGTGGCGTAGGGGCACAAATATGCGACGATTCCCACTCGAGGAAATTTCCTCACTCTGGTAACGAAGCAAAGCACCGCAGTAGTTCCGCCACTCAATTATCAATGCCTATAGAATTCACCACAAAGTACGCTAGCGAAGTGTCTTGACGCTTAGTTGCTAGATTCCCTCTGCCTATCCTGTTATGTGTGGGATACAGACTGAATCTAAAAAAATAACAATTAAATGTAAATATTATATTTCCAGTGACGGAGCAGGTCGCACCGGCACCTACTGTTTAATAGACATGGTCCTAAACCGTATGGCCAAAGGCGCTAAGGAGATAGACATTGCGGCAACCCTCGAACATATCCGAGACCAGCGTCCGCGAACTGTGGCTACTAAACAGCAGTTTGAATTCGTTCTCATGGCTGTCGCTGAGGAGGTAAAGATTGACAATATAAACTGAAAGCTAAAAACAGTACATAGTAATATAATTCTTATGTTATAATTCTTCTTCCATCCAGCTTTTACATCCAGTTAATTTTTAACTTGATTTTCAATATACCTGTGTATTATACTTACATAATTTGTAACTGTGTAAATTTAAACATTTTAAAATATTATAGCTTTGTCAGTCTTGCTCAGAAAAGCAGTAATAACTGATTTAATAGGCACGTTTGTAAATTATTCGTTTAATTTAAATTACAGGTACATGCAATATTAAAGGCTTTACCGGCGCATTTACAACAACTACAGGAGAAGAAAGATAAAGAAAAGGAAAAGGAAAAAGAGAAAGATGGAAATGACAAGGAGAAACCCAACTGAATTGACCTTGCTAACATCAACATGATCTTGTTATTTAGAAAAACGAAATTAGTGCCGGTTCGGTGGAAAATGGTTGCACATTGAAAATAGATGATGCTTTGTATTTATGTATCTAATTTTATAATATTTTATGTAACAGCAGCACTTACGCTAGGGCCGGCTCTGATTACAAAATTACGTTAATCATACTATTGTTTAGAAATGTTTATTAAATCCAGGTTGAGAATTAAGCATTGTTAAAAATAAAACTGTTATATTTAAGTTACCAGCTCAAAAAAAAAAAGAATTGTCTGTGGCATTCAACATTGTAACATTGTTATTTTATAGGTACTAATTCTCAACTTGGATATTAGAATTATTATTTTGCTTAATGCTACAACGTTATTTAAAAGTTTATATTATATGACTAATATCATTAAGTATTTACGGGTCTACTTCATCGATGTTGTACTACTGTACGCGAATGAATATTTAACAATTATTTACAATTTTAATCTGAGTGTACCTAATTTTTAAAGTTCTCATAATGACTATTTAAAAAGAATGTATTTATAAATCTCAAAGAGCCTACAAATTTGATGTATTTTCTTATGCAACTGTATTGATTATTTAAAATATTCCAAAATATTAACTATCATTATAGGGATCGTCATAGTCAATTTATCAGGTGTCTACATAGCGACCTACCCATTTTTACTACGACAAATTTTATACTTTTATTACAATTTTCATTTAGAATTAAAATAATATAATTTTTCAAATTTTTAAATGAATTTAAATATATAGTAAGTATATAAAGAAACATACCTTCCATATTTTAATTATATTATGACCTAACTGTAAATGTATAGTTACTTATATTTTATTTGATGCGTACTGACGCTTTGTTAACAAAGGTTTGATTCTAGTCATGGATTTAAATTTGTTATTATTCTCGATCAATTTGTTACTATAATATTTGTATAATGAATATCGATTTATATATGAGATTAAGGTAAAAACGACCTAGTACTGTACTTGAATCCCTTAACCTTGCTATTTTTGTAATAAAATTACTCTAATGAAAAGGAATCTTAGACGAACAATGGCTTTGATAATCATATCCCGAATAACGGTATACCTGATAAATTTAATCATATAAAATTATGAGATATATTTACAGACTAGCAGAAACAATAGAGATCGTAGTACTTATCTGTGTACGATTTATATAAGATTACTATTTATTGCATACTATGGAAAAAATGTAAAAAAAAAATATTACCACAAAAATTATGATTGTAGTTTAGATGTAAGAGAAAATATATTTAATCGTATTTCTGTATGAAATTATATGTAGTTTTTATGTGAATGAATTAATTTGTGGATTTGATTTCCTATTAAACATAACAGGTGATACTACCCACATTCCTCCTTTGACATTTTTTGCGGTCCTATTTATTTTTTTTAATATTATTTAATATCATATTATGTAATAGGTGCTAGCTTTTATCGGCGGCTGCGTGGTCAAGTGAAAATAAGAATTAATATATCCGAGGTAACTCGGACAGTAAGTACATTGCATCGAAACGATTAACGTGATGTACTAAAGAATCGATAAATGAACAATGAAAGTAGTTTAATATCGAATATCAATTTAAAATATTAGTACGTAGTCTTATTTCGAATTCTTCTTATTTTAAAATAACATATGATTTTAAAATATATATTAAAAAAATAAACAATACAAATAAAAAGAATGCTTAATAACTGAACTAAAGCAGTTAAATGGAAATATAGGATTTTTTAAGATTGTCACTTCTTTAAAAGTCATTCGCAACTCTAACTCGATGAGTCCAGCGTGACTTTTTTTAATATATACCTGTATATGGAAGTGTCAGCGCTCCTTTTAAGGAAACTATAGGGTAAAATATTTCAAACCCATACCTAAAATCAATAAAGATACCTCAACAGTTTAGACGTAGGATTTTTTTTTCATTTCACGATGTTTATCCATACCTGTGTTTCGTGTGACGCAGTTACGCATAGATACCAATAACGTAAATATATGTATTTACGTTATTGGTATCTATTCGTAACTACTGCAAAAATACTACTAAAGGTTAAGCAACTTTGAACTTTGCCGCCAATACTTACGACTCGATTTCAGAATCAGGCATATGTGGCGGTTTCCCTTTGATACGTCTGCGTCGTCGTCGTTCTTGACAAATGACTTTTTATTTTACATCGATAATTTTATTATTTATTTTGTTTCATTTTTTTTAAATTTTTGAGTTTTTTTTACTTATATAGGTTTTTATAGAGTAGTTAAAACTGTGGTTTCATTAAAAGTGGTGCTGAAAAAAACACTCTTATTAAATAATTTGACAGAATGTTAAAAAATTATAAAAAAAATATATTTTACATCCTTGTAACTTAAATTGGATCGGGTACGATTCCAAACAAGATTATTGAGTCACATCGATTTTGTTATCAGCATATCTAAAAAATGAGGAAACTCGAGATATAATATACAGAATCTGTTTTATTTTTTTTTCCTAAAATCAATACCTACGTAACCGTAGCAAATTCCAGCTAAGCGACCGTGCTAACGTGTGACGCCACGGTATGAGTTGCGAGTCGGTGCTTGTGTACACCTACTCGATGCAATTACGTGGTTTCTCTATAATTTCATTTGCTTTTCTTATATTGAATCTATAAAATAATTAAGTAGCAATACAGATGTTATTGTCGATATGTACGAACTCCATTGAAAAAACATAAAAAAAAAATTCTTTATAATATAAAAATAATCATAATAAATATTCGGAAAAAGTGTTTAAAGGGTAATGAAACAAACAGATCCTCTCATAGCCTGTAGTTATTGTCTTTGTTTTGAAAATAATTTCGAAGTATAACACTAACAAGCATTTTAAAATTGTTTAAAATTTTTGTCTGGGAGGTTATGGAACAACATATAAAATTTATTCCGGAATTATCTATAACAGTATTGATAACCATATTAAAATAAGCAACTAATTTTCTACCCTTAATAAATAAAAAAGAAACGGATTAAATGAAATTAAATAAATAATCATATAGTTCAAGCGACCGAAGCCGTGGGCGGGACAATATTACCAAATATTTTTACATCTTTACATAAGATAATCTTAACCTTAGATAGATTTGAAATAACCAAATAAATTAAGAAATTATTTTGAAAATATTTCATAGCTTTGTTATATATTTGTCAATATGCCAAGAAGAAAAACAAAACGTCAATATTTTTTGAAACTGATTTATTCAAACTCTTATAGGTATATCATTAAAAATGTTAAGTGCAAACCATTTTACAAATCAAATTTTATGCATGTCAATGCAGCGACATGACACACGCAGCGTGACGTCATTGCAGTCAGGAGTAAATGAACGCACATTTTGAAATATGGTGAAACTTTACAACGCTCTTAGTATGGAATTCCGGGACCGATTTTGATAAAAATAAAATTATTATAAATAGTACAACTTTTATATTAATATTTTAATCGGAAGTGTCTATCTTGAAATAATCTACTTTGTGAAAAATTCAGTTTCATCTGTATTCAGTCAGAAAGGTTCAGTTCTCTTTGTTCCCATATGATACCCCCTAAATGTTATATTTCTAGTCTTGTTTATACAGTCGCTATTCTTGTTTAAACAGACAGACAGACAGACAGACGGACGGACAACAAAGTGATATTATAAGAGTTCCTTTTTTCCTTAAAAGGTACGGAACTCTAAAAATTAACACGATATTATGTAGTGAGCATTATTTAATTTGATATATACTTAGTAGGTAAATCCTTTAGCAAGCAGACGCTCACGTATCTGCAATAGATGATATCTAATCTTCTTACATCTAATATAATATCATATTATTATCACTTGCATGTCTCTAGGCCTAGGCGACACATGGTATCCGCGTGATAGGGATACGTCATATCTAAAACAAAAACCATTTTATATTTTTCTTCAAAGGATATTTGATTAAAGAACATATTTCCAATATAAGATATGTTTGAAATATTTTCTTTAAATTTTATGTGCTTCTCAATTATAATCTCCTTATTTTTTTTATTTTAGGAAAGATTTTTAAAATATTTTATTTTTTCATATTTAAGATGTAACAAATACTGTTATAAATTTAATATGTTGACATCCAGTAAGAACTTAGTTTGGCTATAAATACTGTTACAATCAAAAATAAACAAAATATTACTTTTGAATTTGGAATCTATCATTTTTATATGATTGTTCATTGTGTTTTCTTAGTTTCGCGCCATTATATTCTAAAGTATTTTGTGATATGAAAATCGAGTGGAGTGATAAATCGAACCGAATTGCTGTGATTGCACTACATGAATTGTGCATGGAACCAAATACAATGTTTAAAATCCCCCATACGCTTGGAATTAACCAAATGTTTGTGTACCAAGCTTTTGATAGTTACAATGAAACCTCTCCTCTGTTTGTGACAGAAAAGTATCTGGCCGTCCACGTTGTGCCCGTATAAAAAAATGATCAAAGTACTAAAGAATAGAATTCGAAGAAATCCTATCCAAAAGCAAAAGATTTTATCTCGGACGATGAAGATAGCACCTGGAACCATGTAGCGTATTTTAAAAGATGACTTAGGACTTGCAGCCTATAAGAGATGCACTGGTTATTTCTTAAGCGATAATTTAAAAAAGGATAGGGTGGTAAAATCAAAACAAGTACTTAAGTGGTATGAAAAGGGAGATCACAGAAAAAAATTGTTTACGGATGATAAAGTTTTTACAATCGAGCAATTTTATAATTTTATAAATATAATATCAAACGACAATGACACTTAAAGGCCCTTAACATTTAAATGCAATCTCAATATTGCTTATCATATTTTATCTTGTTATGATATTTTGCACGTATGATAGATAGTTTCTATTATATTATTCAGATTTAGTCCTTATTGCAAACAATTAAAATTGAAAATTTGTTTATAAGATTAAGACGAAACAGAATAAGTATTCACTCGCTTAACGTACAATTCAATCACGATGTCGGACACATCTCTTGTTACGTTTATCTACACTATGCCGTTTTAGTAGCTCAGTACTCGGACTCGGTGTTTTCATTTGACAAATGACAAATGTGAGTTGACGTTTACATTTAAAATGGTTATTGGTTAATATTGGTGTAGCTTTGTGAGTGAGATCTAGTTTCAAGAGAATTGCGCCATAGTTAAGGATAATTTATCAAGTTATATCATCAATATTTAATAATAAGTCTTTTTATTTTCAAAAAATAATAAAAATTAAACAAAAATGATTAACGGACGCGCGTTACACTTCGTTTTTAAAGTAGCTGATAGGACCCTCACAGCTAAATTCTACAGGGAAATTCTGGGTATGAAGGTAAGATTGCATTTTTTCCATTAAAACTTTTCATTGGAAATTTACAATTTTTTTATTCCAGTTTAGTTTAGTTTTTTAAATGAACACAAACCTAAAACGCCTAAAACCTAAACTAGAAATGTTCAAGGCCACTGAATACTCACTACATTCGAGAACAAGTAATTTTCTGGAACTAATAAGTGTTCACGTAATTATATAGTTTATATTGTAATTAAAGTAAATTATTTTAATTTGTAGGTCTTACGACACGAAGAATTTAGTGAAGGATGTGAGGCTGCTTGCAATGGGTAACTTTTTAAACTAATTCCTATATAAAATGAAATCCAAATTACTTTGTTTCAATTCTTATGTTACATATGCACTATAATATCTTAAATATATATTTAGCATAATACTATTAGATGGTGTAATGTTTCAGGCCTTATGCTAACCGTTGGAGTAAAACCATGATTGGTTATGGTCCAGAAGATACACACTTTGTTGTGGAATTAACTTATAACTATGGAATAACACATTATGAACAAGGAAATGACTTTCATGGCCTGACAATTCAATCAAGTGAGAGTTTAAAGAGAGCTGCGGCTGCAAATTGGCCAGTTAAGGAACAAAATGGATTGAAATATGTAGAAGCACCTGGTGGATACAAATTTTATATTATTGACAAACCACAACCTGTGGATAAAGGTAAAATAATGTATAATTATCATATAGTTATCATTTTCTTACAACAATTCTTATTAAACTTTTTATAATTACTTTCAAAGTATTGCATACATTTTTAAAATTACTAACAAAATATTGCAATTATTTTTATCACATTTAAACATGACAAGTTGTGAGTTCCATCCCAACTACAGGAAAAAAAACATTCAATATTTGTATTTCTTCGCTTATTTAACAAAGCAAAGTGTGGCATTCAACACCCAATGCCTATGGATGAAGAATAGGGACGGAGGTCCATGAAAGTAGTTGACTCTCTTGAATAGTAGTACCATTTTAAATAAAGTATTATTTTTTATGAGTCACTATCAAATTAAATATTTTTTACATTTCTAAAGTGTTGGTCCACACTAAAAAAAGAAAATTAACTTGCAACAAAGGTATAAGAATTTTGATCTAGCTTCAAAAAGCTATATGAGTTAGTGGTCAGAGTGCTTGAACAGTTTCACAGAGACAATACGGGGTTAAGTTCTGCTATGTTAAAAGACAAAATTTTTTTTAAACACCCATCAGAATAAAATTTCCAATTCAAACATTAGACAAATATTTTATATGAGTATGATTTTGTACTTATCGATATGGTGGTCTTTTATCTTCAATCACATTGGAAAATTTTATCATATTTTAGATCATGTGATATATGTACATGTTTAGTTATACAAATGTGGCAGTCTGTACTTGACAATGAAAATTCTTTATCCAGTCCAGTCATACAAAGAAAATATATTTTTAGAAAATTATGATATTTGCTTTCTTTATTATTTAAATAATTTTGCTATGTGTCTCCTCGAGTGGGTTCGATCCCCTCTCGAGGAGATGAAATATTTACTTAAATGTATATTTCCATTTCTTCGCTCTGGTGTCGAGGTTAAGCGCGGCGTTGAGCTCTGCCACTCAACACGCAATGCCTCCAGAATTCGGCAGAAAGTAAGGGACCGGAGTGTTTTAACACTAGGTTCCCTCTGCCTACCCTACTGTGTGCGGGATACAGCGTGAAGCTAATTTAATTTTTTAACTTTGCTAATTAATGAATGGTCATGTTTACTATTAAACTACTATGAGTTAGTGGATGAAATTTATAAGGTTAGTTTCTTGAAAACTTAAAGAATATTATTATTTATATAATGCTTTTGTATTAGTAATATGTTTATTTTTTATTGGGAGATATAACTTTTTCTTTACAGTCTTTTTTGTTATCTGAAAATATTACTTGATTTTAAACATAACTCAATGTCAGTATACTTAAAAAACATGTTAAACATTCAACATATATAATATAACTACTAAATTACACTATAGTAAAGAAAAAGATAAAAATGCCTTTAATAATATAATAAGGTTGAGATAATTTACGATTTTGAGGCCATTTTAGTGCACTGGTTCAGCGATTGTAAACATGATGGTTGCGAGTTTGACCCCCATTCGGTAAATTACCTTTTATGAAATATAATAAATATTTACCTTTCCCAAGTGAGACAAAGTATCCTATTGAAATCTGATATCCAACAAGTTTTCTCTGCCGTGCTGTATAATGGAAACTTTTTGTGTCTAGTTTTTATAAGTTTATATTGTTTTATAATTCAACTAGTCAAATTATTATAAATGGATATTGTTTATTATGTTTTTTATTCTAGCATTTTTTTCAAGTTATTAATAAAATAATTTATGTGATAATATATTATTGTAAAAATATATACATTTTATTTATAAGCGTATTAAAATTTTCAGATCCAGTTGTCAAAGTGTCTTTGGCCAGTTCAAATCTCTCAAAATCCATTGCTTACTGGAATGGCTTGTTATCTCTCAAAATTTTCGAAAAGAATAATAAATCTGTAGTCCTTGGATTCAGCGAGGATCAAGCAAAACTTGAATTAGTAGATATCGGTGAGTTCAGTAAAAAATATATATAGTTATGTAAAAAATTCAGTAGAAGCCTAGTAATAAAATATATACATGTTTATCCCTGTAGTGGGGCAAATAAGTATTATTCCAGCATTATTAGTTTATTGCATTTTTTAAAAACAATGTGTACTGTATGAGTGTTTTTTTTTATATGTTTGTTCGACGATTTAAAAGTGCTTACAATTTTTATGTCAAACAATGCTAATTGTTATATGTTGATCGTACATTTTATCTATACTAATATAATAAACCAGAAGAGTTCGCTTGTTTATTTAAACGCTAAGATCTCTGGATCTACTGGTTGGACCTACTTTTTTTTCTTTTGTATCAAAGCTACATTCCTCAGGATTTCGATATACATTATACAACATTACGGTTTCATTCTCAGGTAACTTTCAATATTGAAATATCAATAAATAGGGAGTCGAATTGCTATAACCGCGTGCGCTGCAGAAATACTTGATTATTTGTACCACATATCTATCTCGTATAAATAAATCACAATAAGGTATTTTGTGACAAAAAGTGTTTGCACTTTCTCAAAATTAAGAAAAATGCTTGAATAAATTATATATCCATTTTATAACAAATGCGGCAAAGCCGCAAGTGGCCCGCTAGTTTATAATATGAGTTATGTTATATTATTGCATGCACTACATTTGAATTATGAATATGTCATTTTATATTGAGTTCATAATAAAAAAATAATTTTCTAAACGTATGGGTAAGGCCACAAAACACAGCATTACAAATTTTATTAATCATATATTAGAGTTCAGCCGATGATATCGATATTGTTAGCATTTCTCATAAATAATGGGCATGATGACAGCTAGTAAAAATCACTAAAATTATGTATTTAATTATTGAAATCCTATCATCCTATCATCATACATAACAAAACGTGCATGAACTCTATTATTAGGTGTAGGAATTATAATAATTTAGCATTTTTTGATAAAATATGCCGTCGTCATGCCTATTATACAATCTTTCTCCTGGAATTACTCTTCTCTATTAAAATTGATGCCTAACATAAACAATATCAATAAAAATCCCTTCCATTTACATTTAAACCCTGTCCCACAGCTCAATGGTAGCCATATATCATTATTCCAATTAAAATGTTTGTCATAATATTTCAGCAAAAATCTTATTATTTCTATTATTTGCTACAGGTGAACCAGTAAATCATGCAAAAGCATATGGCCGCATCGCGTTCTCTTGTCCATTTGACCAACAACCCATAATTGATCAGAAGATTCAGGAGGCCAAAGGGAAGATACTGACACCGTTGATCTCTCTGGACACTCCTGGCAAAGCCACTGTCAGGGTCATCATCCTGGCAGACCCTGATGACCATGAAATTTGCTTTGTAGATGATGAGAGCTTCCGTCAGCTGTCTCAAGTCGACCCGGCCAGCGACGCCGACTTGGACAAGTACATAAAATCTGACAAATCACGCTAATTTACAATAATAACAACTGTATTGCCTTTCTTTTTAAATGTATTACTTGTAAACACGTAAATGCCTTTTATATGTTAGTATGTAATTGTAGTCAGATCAAGTTCTATACCTATATGCCTAACAAATACTTTTCGATGATTGTGAACACTGGCATGAGTCAAACTCGCGCTTGTACAGTCGAATATTATGCATATATACATACATGCATAATATTTAATAATTTTCGCGTCACATTCTACTGTAATTTAAATTTATAAAGTTCTTGTTTAGCTATTGTATTGATTACTCCCCAAGTACAACTAATTATAACTGAAAGTATTATATGTTGTCATCTATAATCTTATTATAAAAAAAATGTGATACTTTATTTATATATATTAAAAGAATAATACACATAATATATCTTGTATAAGAAAAAAAGTAGAAACTGTTATCCAAAATAAAAATTCAGTACAAGTAATCTTAATAACTTAAAGTTAACTCTTACATTATATAAATTTATAAAAGTTCAACCGTTTTGTTATGAAAACTCATTCTTTTCCATCTTATATTTAAGTGTATTATCGAAATATTAAAACTTATTTAGATTTAAGTTTTTTGTCCATGTGATATTATTGGTGGAAGTTTTCTTACTTAGCATTCCTGATATTATTATATTGTGTTTGTTATATTTAATTTTTATATTATTACGAATTTAATTATGCTTTTTCCGCATATTTTTATTTCTTATGTTTATCTTTAAAAATATAATAAATGTTTCGATAATGATGTTTTTTAATTGGAAACCAATATTCGTCCATAATAATTTCCCTTTATCGAAATAAGTGAGATTCGACGATATTATCCAAAGACGTGCTTTATTTTTTTTAAATACGTAACACATGCTAATATCTACATGTGTATTTTGTTATACAAAAGGATCTTTATTTTGTATCACTACACGAAAAGCATGTGTGCCAATAGCTACATTGTACACGAATAAGTTTTTATCTCTATATATAATAAGACAGTAAAAATATTTTGTCTGTACATTTAGTAATTTTGACTGAAATGGATAGAGGGACACTTTAAAAGACTAATAGAAAGCAAAAAGATTTTTTTTGAATTTCTTGTCTGTCTGTCTGTCTGTCTGTCTGTCTGTCTG